>JAVLVB010000349.1:4228355-4303203 GCA_032876305.1 Orestias chungarensis | reverse complement strand
ATATATATATATATATATATATATATATATATATATATATATATATATATATATATATATATATATATATATATATCTCTTTCAGAATAACACTAACAGTACAACAATGACACATGTAAAAAGCTGAATTTAAAACACAGGCAAATAATGTCAAAGCAAAAAGATGGGAGATGTTGTTTAATGTACTGCAACAGCCAACATGGTCAAGTGTCATCCAATTACCCCTCGTAGACTGGAGTTAGATTTAACAAACATAATTACGTGATTCCTAACAAGCAGGATGTCAAGTTCCCATCATCTTTTTTTAGCATTGAACATCAACAATAAAAAGTTGATGTAATTAAGAAAATCAAGTAAGAACTTCTCAATAATCCGTTTGGTGGTGCTTTGAAAAGGCTTGATTTGATCTTTAGAGCGGTGAGACATTAATGACTGAATATTGCTTTTCATCCTTTGGTGAATTTATACCAATGCTCACCATGGTTTTTTTCTGAAGGTTTTCTTTAAAGTGTCAATAAATTAACACAACTTCAGACTGTGTTTGATTTAAATTATTTTTTTGGTTTGTTTTATTTGCAGGCTCCAAGGCGGCTCCTGTTGGAATTGGTAGCAAGCCTGTAGGCATAGGCAGCGCTCCAGCGGGTCAGCCCCCGGGTCCTGAAGGAGAAAATGTTCTAACCAAAATCCTGCAGGGAGGGGCAGCTGAGCAGGCAGGAAAACTGGGAGATGGTATGAATATTTATTTTAACTTTGTTTTTACAACAAGTCTTTTGATGTTATTAGAAAAATACATGTTTTTATATGCTATTCTGTAAAGTGTAGTCTTCTTAAACTCTTCTGTCAATCTGGCAGCTCTGTCTGGTCTTGGGAAAAAGTTCACCTCATTCTGGTGAACAAAAAGGAGGCGTGTAAGTACACTGCAGTTCTTATTCTCACAAAAATCAGTCATAATTTACAACTTAAATACCTTTAGATATTTTCTGTGATTTTTTTCTTTGCCCTGAAAAGGATGCTTGTAGTATCTTCTCATGTTATAACCACAAACTGCGAAGTGTTTTATTTATGTGATAATCAAACACAGAGTTGGGCAAATGGTTAACTGAAAGGGATATTACACAAAGTTTTGACTTTTTCTTTGATCAAAACCAAAAACTAAACTTTTTTATTTACCCCTTTTCTCTGAAATCCTTAAAAAACCAAGTGCAACAAATTTACATTTCAGGGAACCTAATTAGTAAATTGAGTTTTTAATTGTGATTTCAAGTAATCAAGGAATCAAGGAATTTTATTTTTCATCACATCACATGTGGTACATGAGGTGAGACGAAATTCTAATCCCACGTTACAGTTTACACCCTGATAGCAATTTTAAATAGCTACAGAATAAGAATAATATAATAAAATATAAAGAAATATAAGAGAATAGGATTTTGACTACCCAGAATCTACAATATGGGACTTCGGACATAGCAGCAATGAGAATTCGAAGTGCAAAATTTGCTGTAGCAGCATGGATGGTTAATAAAGTGACATATTAAAGTGACATTTTGAAGTGTGATATTAAAGTGAACAGTGCTGGTTAAATGAGAAAGTTTTTTTTTTCCATTTGTAATTGAGAGTCTCACAGCTTCAGGAATGAAGCTGTTTCTCAGTCTGGTGGTTTTGCAGTTTATGCTCTGCAGCCTCCTGCCTGAGGGGAGCGGGACAAAAGTGAGTGTGCTGGGTGTGTGGGATCCTCTTCCTGCATCTGGAGGTGTAAATGTCTGTGGTGCTGGTGAGGCTGACTCCAACAGTCCTCTGTGCAGTCGTCAGCACCCTCTGCAGAGCTTTCCTATCTGCAGCAGAGCAGCTTCAATGCCACACGTTGATGCTGGAGCACAAGACGCTCTCCACCACACATCTGTAGAAGGAGGTGAGGACTGAGCTCCCTAGTCAAGCTCTTCTCAACCTCCTGAGGAAGTAGAGCCGCTGGTGTGCCTTCCTGACCAGAATGGAAGTGTTGTTGCGCCAATGTGAACAGGAGGGGGCTCAACACACAGCCCTAAGGGGAGCCAGTGCTGAGGGTAATGGTGGGGGAGGAGATGTTGTGAATCCTCACAGACGGCGGCCTTTTGGTCAGGAAGTCCAGGACCCCGTTGCAGAGAGAAGAGCTCAGACCAAGTGAGGACAGTTTATTTATCTGAGGAATCATGGTGTTGAACGCGGAGGTGTCCACAAACAGCATACGAACATATGAATCCTTCTGCTCCAGGTGGGTGAGGGCAGTGTGGACCACGGAGGAAATGGCGTCCTCTGTGGATCGATTTTTCCTGTATGCGTACTGGTGTGGATCAACAGTGACGCTGATGTTGGCTTTGATGTGGGTCTGAACCAGTCTTTCAAGGCACTTTGTGACTATCGGTGTGAGGGCTACTGGTCGATAGTCATTCAGACCTGTCACTGCGGAGCTCTTGGGGACCGGGATGATGGTGGCGGTCTTCATGCAGGTGGGGACAGCTGCCTGGATGAGGGAGGTGTTGAAGATGTCCGCCAGCACGTCTGAGAGCTGGTCCGCGCCCTCTCTCAGCACCCGTCCAGGGATGTTGTCTGGGCCAGCAGCTTTTCGGGGGTTGATCCTCCTCAGCGTCCTCCTTACTTCTGCTGGAGTCACACTGAGGGGCTCTTCTCCTGGTGAAGTCGTGATTCTGGTGCTGGAGAGGTTGTCAGGGTTCTCAAACCGGGCGTAGAATTGGTTGAGAGCCTCAGGCAGGGAGGGGTCTTTGGGGCATTGTGCAGCTTTAGATTTATAGTCTGTAATGCACTTGATGCCCTTCCACATGCTCTGTGGATCCTGGGAGGATAATTGCGCCTGGATTTTCTGATCATATGCAGCTTTTGCCCTCTTAACTCCTGCAGTCAGCTTTCTTCTTGCCCTCCTGAGCTCTTTTGAGTCACCAGACCTAAACGCAGCATCCCTTGCTTTCAGCAGAGAACGTACCTCTGCATTCAGCCAGGGTTTCTGGTTCGGGTGGCAAGTCACAGTCTTGGTGGTGGTGACATCCTCCACACAATTGCTGATGTACCCCAGAACAGCAGATGTGTAGTCCTCCAGGTCCAGCTCCCCCTCGTACTCAGAAGCCTCCCTGAAAACCTGCCAGTCTGTGCAGCCGAAGCAGTCCTGGAGCACAGCGTCGGCGTCACTGGGCCACACAGTGATGGTCCTCTGTGTGGGTCTGGAGCGTCGCAGCGGGGGATGGTAAGCAGGCACCAGCATGACGGAGATGTGATCGGAGAGCCCGAGGTGGGGGCGGGGGAAGGCTCTGTATGCGTCTTTTATGTTGGTGTATATACGGTCCAGCGTTTTATTTCCACGTGTTGGAATGTTCACATGCTGTTTAAACCTCGGCAGGCAGTTCGTCACCTTAGTATAAATCCATGTGTTCAGTGAACTCCTATGAGGTTTGCTAAAGAACAGCAGGATTAAGTTAGAACAATATTTTAAGCTTTGACCAACTCAAAATATAGACCCACCAAGAAGTGACTGTTGCACTTTGCTGTAGACCATCCAGCTGACACTGAAGGAGAAGGGTAGGTTTTCTAGTCATGATGATCATTAACAGGCTTTACACTTGATCCACATTCAATCAATCACGCTTGCAAATACACACTTTTAAACAGATGTGTAGGAACCAGGAGCACATCCACACGAGGCAAGAGGAAGGTGGAATCTAATCCACAACTTCTGGATGTGTAGGTGACTAAAAGCCCAATTCATGTATCAGAATCCCTCGGTCAAACTTCAGACCTAAATCCAATAGAGTTCTTTTCAGTAGGGCTTGAAAATGTAAGTTCAGGGATGTTTTAAATTTAATCCAACAGAGCTGAAGCTATTTTGAAAGAAAAGGGCTAAATGTCAGTTTCTTGATGTACAACCCTGTAAAGACATACCGTAACAGACAAGCACCGGAGGGTGTTCCTACAAAGTGGCTGAATATAAATGTATGTCGCATTCAAAAGATTAGATTTTTGTAAAACATGCACAAAACTGTCTTTTCCTTCCATATTTACAATCACCCACTACCTTGTGTTCTACTACATAAAATCCATTTAAAATACATTGTTTGTGATTTCATCATTAAAAAACTGTGCTAGTAACTGATTACAAAAAATCATCAAGCTTATGGAAATATGCAACTAGTTTTAAATTAAGAAGTGCCTTTATTTTGTTTATTTCATGCTAAGTTTAACAACTTATAAAATAAAACAGTCAACTTTTGGGAATTTTTCATGAGCCAGGATTAAGTTAGTTAATCTGATTCACAATAACTAAATCATGTCATATTTGGATTAATAGTTTAGCGCTTTATCAGATGTGTATTTACATAGATTAGCATAGTTTATCTCTGCATTATGAGAAGACTCAGGTGAAGTGATGACTCATTAAATGCTGTGGCTTTTTGCACCTTTCCCTTACCCCAAATTACCAAACAGAGCTGGAATCAAAGGATGCCTTGTCAGCACTGCATTCCCCAGACACAGCCTCACGATTGAAGTGAATTAAATAAGGGGATCGCTTTGTCAGCAGGCTGTTACAAGACATGAGGGGAGGACTGAAGAGGCCTGAAAATAAGTAGAGGTTTTGAAGGAGCTCTACTCCCAGAATGATGATTGTCGAGAGATCATTAGGACAATCTTAGTTTGCTGAACGATATCTTCAGATGTTTCTGAGTGTGCACTGAAACATTTCTGCTAATGCTACTACAGATTTAGATTGATTTTCGGGTAGTCTGTGTGCGGATTTTAGAGTTATATTAGACTAGGTGAATAAAGCATCACTCTGCTAGGAACTTGGACTGCAGAGGGGAAAGGCCAAAGCCTAAAAAGAGTGAGTCAGCAGTGTCCCACTCTGCACACCTTCAAAGATGTGGACCAAGCAAAGCATCACCCTCAGAAAGCTAAACGTGTCTTGGCTTTAATTTCATCACACGCAGGCATTCAGGAACAATCTAAAGAACTTGTGGATTCCCAAAGTCATGAAACATGGAATTCATCATTCATTACATGGTAGAATAAACGATTTCTGCTCAACTAAGCAGAGCTCTCAGAGAGCAGGTTTTAATTCAGTATATATAGCTGTTGTCAAAACAAATCTCGTGACTTTTAAACAAGAACACAACCCAAGCTCAGTCACTTGACAGTCTATAGTTTGGCTCTTGTTTTGTTGAAGACTAAAAATCAGTCATAATTTACACAAGCAAGGTATTATGTAAATCTGAGCAAGGTTAAGGCTTTTCCAAGGGTTATTTTCAAAATTTGCTAGAGGTCTGAGAGGTTTTCTAACTAGACAGCGTTGAGAAGGGGGGTTGCTTTTTATCCAAGGTTTTTGGCCAAAAGTTTTTCCTACTGTTTTATTCATTTTAGTGATGACGCCCAACAAAAGAAGTCTGTTCTTTGGGATTTTATCGTGGCACTGGTTCACAAGACTCAGGTTTATCCCAGAATTAATTAAAAAAAACTTCTAAACTGTACATGGATAAAATTTATAACACTTCTTCTATGTTGCTCTAATGGCTGCACGTTTCTTATCATTATTGTTTTAACTAAAAAAATATTAGTTGTTTTTTTACATTTCATCACATCCTGACCACAAACCACATTTTATTGTGATTTTATTGAATAGACCAAACCAATGGTTATAATTATGGTGGTGCAGAACAAAAATACATACATTTCTTAATAAATAATAAATAAAAGAACATGACAAGGCTTGATCTACTCAGCCCAACTTGCCGTCACTTCAAAATCATCCCACAGTAAGATGTTGCCACCAACATGTTCTATGTTGGATCTGCTAGTTTTTAACACCACATACCTAAAAAAAACTCCTTTTTTAATTTTTACTAATTAAAAATGTTTTTAAGGATATTGGTATTAGTTTAGTTGTAGAATTGTAACATATTGCAGTATGAGGAAAAAATTGTTCATATTAGCGATTACCACTATTTACATCCTAACTTCTTTTTTATTTATTATTTCCAGGTCAGTAATGAGGAAGAGGTGGTGTGCAGGGTGAAAAAAGTGTTGCTTTCTTGCTCTTTTTCACCATGCAGAGCAATGCTTCTGCATGCACTCTGTGAGAAAGCAGTACATATCTTCACTATCAAGACAAGGGAGGGGGTTTATTCAACAAATTGTCCATGCATGGCCTCCCTGATACAGCTCGGCAAAAAGAGGCCTCACAGCACCCTCTCCAAAGATTTCATTGTAACACCGCTCGCCTCTGAGAAATACGGGTGGCGAAACGGATTCTTGGTTCTACACTGATGCTTTGGAAATATTCTCAAAAATAAGAAAGGTTGGATTGCATAGGTTTTACTCGTCTCAAAGAAACAAGTCTTACCCCATGATGACAACACGCACCTGGAAACGACAATGCTTTTTACAGCAACATTAAAACAACTTGGAGTGCTCTTCAAAATTACGAAAAAAGTTTCTCCACAGTACATTCCAATAAAGGGAGCTTGACCCGTTCTCTGAATGTGTTTTTAATTTCTTGTCTCTTCGTTACTGTGTCTACACAATGAATTGTGTAAATGAAGACATGAGAATGCACGCACAAATGAAGAAATAAGAAAGAAAAAAATGTAAAAAAATAAGCCCATATCAGTTATTTTCTTTCACCGCCTACATAAGATGCCGCTACTCATTAGATGTTGGTTTTTTTAAAGGAAGGGACTTACTACCAGTGTGCCCATACGTGTGAGACACACACACATGAGAGGACCAAATGAAAGAGTGGCCAGGGCTCTTTATCAGCCATCGCTAAGCCATCGTTGTGGACATCCTATTTTTTATTGATTCGTCAAATTTTTTATGTTGTTTTTTTGTTCTTTTGCCTGATAATGAATGGAAGAGCCTTATTCACTTATGTTGTTACTTGTATACCTCATGTTTTAAGATGTCCATATCATTATAAATTTCTTTTTACACTGTATACTATTGTATGTACATAAAACAAATAAGAGATCTATGATGTAAATTGTCATTTGTGTATTTTATCACTATTCAGTGATTTTTGTTTTTTGCAATCAATGTGTTTTTACTTGTAAAACTATATTTTCAATTTGTATTTGTTCAAATCTGTTATTGCATCAAATAATTTGCTTCTTGGTTTTTAAAAGCAATAGCATGCAGCAAGTGATATATAGCACAAAGATATAAATGTTTTTTTTCCAATTAGTAATGGGGGGGGGGTATCAAACAAAAATCAGTAATACGATCTATCATAGGGTTTACAGCCACAGCACCACCTGTAAAGACATGCATGATAATGTTCGGATGCGTAAGTGCATGCAGAAAGGCGGACACACTCCATATATTTGTCTGTTACAAGCTCATACACACTTTACAATCCCAGTTACACTTCAGAGCCAAGCTAATTGAGTTATCACCAAATAGACTTGTTAACCTCCTACTGATTGATGAGGTTACCAATCCACTAACAAGCTGGGCCCACTGCCTCTGTTTCTGCAAGACACACAGAACAACACAGATACAGGAGAGGACGAAAAGCAATTATCAAAGTCAAACGTTCTATGCAATGACTCATTTTGAAACATGGAAGTGATTCAGCCTAAAACTGTTCATCACATCACTGTACTCACAACAAAACATTAGAATCATGAACAAAAACAAAAAAGTAAAAAAACCAAAAAAAAAAAAAACCGTGAACTGAAAATGTTTTTACCTGGAATCTTGTCTGTATGAATTTGAATACTGAATATTGATCTAGATTTGTTTTTAATTTTGTGGCATGTTCTTACCCCCCTTTCCCTACGCAATTGGGAGGGCAGGGACTCGTTGCCAAAGGGTAAACTTGCGTAGACTGTCCGTTTTATGAATGTCCACCATCATGTTGCTTTTGAAGCATGGGGTTTTGCTTGGCTTCATTTGGCTGTTTTTGTTTTTTTCTTCGTAGACCCTCATTCAGCCGGCGTGCATTTCGGCTGACCTGTTTGGCTTGCAGTGACTGTCTGTGCTGCTATGAACCTGTAATGCAGATGGTCAAGCACTTCTCATCAATTCAGTGTCAGTGTACATACTGGGTGTCAGTATAACCTGTGGGGTGAATGGAATGTTTATATTGGATATACTTCATTGTTGACTCAACCCACACAGAAGCCAAGCCATTCGAAAGATGCATGAGATTATTAGATCATTCTTGGATATTGTTGTGGAAATAAAATAAATAAATAGATAAAAAAAGATAAGTCAGGCACGATTTTAAGGTTTGCCTCACAAGCCTTGACTCTAGCCAGCCAATGATGATAATAATCAATGAGTTGAAACGTTCAGTCAGTCATTCACAAACAAGGGCATGTCACTTGGAAAGCACAACCCTGACTGGTGGCACTTGCTGCTTGGCGGAGTGCAGAAATAGAGGTTGCATAACGGCACCTCTCTTATGATATTTGGGTGAGAGCAAAGTGGAGGTGCAGTTTGGTCGGTAAGACATGAAAACAGCCTTCAGTCCAGCCACGCGGATGAGTATGGAGGCAGAGAGACACATTCTCACATTCCTTACTGTAAATACAACCTCATTACCCTGTACAGCTTTTCAGTTTGGAGTACGGGTGTTATGTCCATCCTCATGCCGTATTTTCTGCCAACTTTTGTGTATAAAAATATTTATTATGACCACAATAATGATGATTAAACTAATAATGATGGTTATTATAATTATTATTGCATAAGTCTAGTGTATGTGGCTGACTTGTATTGACTCTTTACAACAGTGGAACAAAACTCATCCACATATCCACCCATCCAGTGTGTGTAGAGTTTTTCTACATATTGTATCAAGAAGCCTTTCTTGTTAGGCAAATGGAGAGTTATCAGTTTTTGTGGATATGATCTCCGAGGCTGGGAAACGAGGGGAAGAGGGGCTAAAAAAAGAAACAAATCTGGAAAATGTCATTCACTGATGTAAGTGTAATGGGTGAAATGTCAGTCGTTTATCCATTGTGAAACCCTTGTGTTCTATTCAGTGTATTCCTGTAAACAGATAAGAGTACATTTTGGTGCATCATGTCAAGTAATGTGAAAATATTGACCCTGCATTTCCAAATTAAGAAACGAATAAAAAGAAAAAAGTTTATTGTGAATACTGTGTGCAGACTCTATGTGAATGTGTGTGTGTGTGTGTGTGTATGGTTTGCACTTGGTTATAGAAAGGTAGGTTTTGTACAAGGCTTACTGCTGATGCAGAAGAGAGATCAAGAATAAGACCTCGACAACTATGAGACTGTTCGGATAAGAGCAGGCTTAGCTTGCAGAGGTGGTGATGATTTATCCCAGTGTGGGTGGTAGAAAGAGAGCCAGAAGTGTGAAGAGCAGAGCTTGGCAATGCGCTGAGAGAGACGGAGGTGTAAGGATGAGGCTGTGCAAGTAAGATAAATCAAGCTCCTCTGTTTGTGGCTTGTGCATTTCAAAATGGTAAATATTTTAGATTTTAATGTTTATACTTGTTATAATGGTTTTTTGATGCGCAAACGTGAAAAACTATTCATGCCTGTTTGTAGCTGTTCAGAATTTGGAACACTGAAACCGCAAACCTTTATATAAAAAGACAAAGGAACCCTTCAATCAAAGGGTGGTATGGCTATTCAGCACCCCTTACTCTGATACCGCCTAATAAAACCTAAAGCCTTTAAATAAAATAATTAGGTTTTATTTAACCATTATTCATCTAAGAAACATTTGAGATTTAAAGTCGTATCTCAAGAGGTTCCTGGCCAAGACAAAAGCAATCAGTGGTTTTCAGATAGAACTTTAAACATTTTTACTTACAATCAAAGAAGACACTATTTGTAAAAACATATGCATTAGGATAAAGATATAGTTACAAGTCCTTAAAAGTTTACTTTCTAAGATTTTGGACACATTCTACAACTGATTCTAAAAAGACGAGGCTGCTCTTTTCAATGCGAGTCCAGACCTTTGAGACTGTGAGAAGGTACAGAGATAATCTGTTAGCAAAGAGTTTAACATAAAATTCCCTTTCTGTTGACTAGCTTAGCAGTCATGCTGGTAGACCAATAATTGTTTCTTAAATCCTTCAATAAATAGATTCTACCTGTGCACATGACTGGGTGCTGTAGAGTGTATCCTGACAGGGAAAAGTAATCGTACACTCTACAATTTTGTTTCAAGAAAACCATTATAAGTCTTGTTGCGATTTTTGCACAACCCATGTAGGGGATACAAAAAAAAATGTGGAAAAGTAGGTGCACCTCATTCAAATACACACCATGGCTTTGGTAAAACCTGGTGGCCAAATTATGCTTAACTGCTAGGAGTCACAAAGAGTTGGGTGAAGGTTCACAATCCAGGTGGACAACACTAAAGTAGTGAAGCATACAATGAACTGGTATAGGTCGTGGCATATTTATATTGAAATGACCCAGTTGAAGTACAGACTTTTAAAATATTACATTTAAAAATCACAGGCAAGAGCTGAAAACTGATGTTCAAAACTGATTTTGATCCAATATGGCTCAATGATTTCGAAGAGAATGGGAAAAAATATAAAATCTCTTGATGTGTCAAGCTGAAAGAAACCTACCATAAAAGTTGATCCCAAAAACACTTTTAAGGCTTTTAATTTAAAATGTTCTTTAAACATAGTGTTGTTTTCTTGTTATTTTGTAGTTATGCACTTACTTGTGCTGGTCTGTCAATAATATCTACACAAAATGTAATAAAACATGTGGTTGCAAAGACACGATGTGAATACTTTCGCAAGGCATTGTGCGCATTAAAAGAATACAACAATTTTTAGAACAAAATTAAGGAATTTTGGTCTAAAAAATTGCTTGCATCAAGTTTTTTTCTGCCATTATGATTTTGACCACAACAAAACTAACTCTGGGTAATAAATATTCACCTTAACATCTCCCTCTATCATTGTATTTAAAGTATTTTCTAGTTTTATGGGTATTATTACTCTGTTCACCTGAGTTTATCTACCTATATAATGTTCGATTCTGTGAATTATGTTAGGGTTTATTTTCACTGACTTCTCTGTTTCCACACTGCTTCACTATAAACACATTCCAGTTCTGATCTTGTATCTGCAAAGGTTTTCCAGTGGATTTAAACATCTATACTTTTGGTACCAGACAGCATTGGTTTACCCATACTCTGTGCACTAGTAGGATGCTTGGCATGCTTGACAATCCCATCTGCAGAACAAGACTCCCCTCTACTGTTCTGTAACAGATCTGAAGGCACGTACAATAAAAAAAAGGGTCAAATATAGAATCAGTCAGTGAAAAAAAAAGTGTTGATAATGCCCAAAAACAGATGTAGAGAAAGCAACAAATTAAACTGTATCTATGAATGGTAAAGGTAGAACTCTGCAATTTATTCTAAAAAAACGTTTAAATCCGTACAATAAAGTTTTAAAATGGAAGGACCATCTAAATTTGCATGTTACTAATTTATTTACTTATTAATGAAACAACACCTTCCTGACAGGCCATAACCCTTCTTGCTCACACATTCAAACCAGGTCTTCATCCAGTATTGAGAAAATTTTGAGAAAATGCAACACCTTAATTTTACAGCAAGAGTGAGTGAGGGACAATAAAGCCTCAATAAAGCAAGAAGACATGATCTAAGTTGGGAGGTTTTCAACTCAGACACTGACTAACGAAGGTGATTGAAATACCCCACATGGTCTCCCAAACAATTTAAATGCAGTTTTAAGTACAATCCCTTCTACAATCATCACAGGAACCAATCAGTTAGTACATTGCATCAGGCGTCTTCAATTTCAGGTCACAAAGTCTGGGGTCCTGCAAATTCAAGATTTATCTCTCCTTCAGAACACCTCAGTCAAAATGTGACACCTTACTAAGGAGATAATTTAAACACTTGATTCAGGTGTGTTGGACAAGGGACACATGTAAAAGTTACAGGACTTTGGACTTAAAGACCATGCAGTATAGCAACAGTAACCCCTAAGAGGCTCAATGACAGTGAAAATTGACAATGTATACCAAGCAGAAGGTTTTTAAAATCCAATTTAAGTCAACACAGAAATAAGTAAGCCAATTGTAAGAGCTCCAGAACAGTGCACCCAGAAAGGGAATACCCCAGATATAAACACAGATTCCCACACCTAATGTGTTAAAAATTGCGTGACAAAGACTCTAAGCCTTAGCTGCCCGATAAAGAGATACACAAAGGACACAGAGGCAAAATGAATGATCAGGCTGTTCTACACAAAGTGTACTTCCAGTGGCAGGGTCATAATGACGAGTCAACCCACCAAGGCTGGAGACAGAACCATATTGAAAGGTATTTTGGGAGAAAGAAGCATTCCATAGCAATGATACACAGTGGCTTTTAGATCTGAGATCAGGCCAGACTAATTTCTAAGGATAAATTCAATTGAACGTTGCGTTAGAAGACATCTAAAAGAGAAGAACAAGAAGTTGACTTTTATGATCACTCATGCTCCAGTTATAATCTTATATCTCCAGAGGTTTTGCAGTGGGTTTAAACATCTCGCAAAAATACTTTTGGTACCAGAATACAATGGTTTACCCATATTCTGTAAAAATACAAGTGGCATGCTTGGTGTTGTTAACAATCCCATATGCAGAACAAGACTGCCCTCTGCTGCCTCACCTTTCCATGAGCACCCAGCGACACAAATGAATCAGCTCCAGAAGGGGACCCACCCTGGATAGCTGGTTTTCAGCCTTCACCATTGGTCCAGTTAACTGAATAAAAAAATAAAAAAATAAAAACACCAGGACAGCAAAGACATGTGAAGTGGTCTGTTTGAGATACCCAGAAGATAATTACATTTGTAAATCTTTTTTATGTGCATTACATTAAACACTATATAGGCAAACATTTGAAAGGTCTGTGAACTGTCAAATTATTTAATGATTTTAGTCAGCCTCCTTTTTTAATCAAACAGACACTCAGGGCCGGACTGGGAGATTTTTTCAGGCCAGGAGTGAGTCATGTAACCAGGCCACCCTGGGCTTGCCAGACATGCATGTTCCCACACATACATGCACCCACACCTAAATGCATGCGCACAAGCAAAACGCATTTGTGCATGTGCGCACTCACACTTATAGCAAATTCCAAATAAAAGGCCACCTATTAGACCTACTGTATCTTCTGAGGTTGTGATATACAGCAACTTTACTGCTGTTAATGTAATAGCACTAAGATAATAAAGATTTTACACAATAATAAGTGTCTAAGTTAGAGCTCTACATAGTCATATCATGTAAAAAATCAACTGCCTCAGTGGCACATCATCATACCGGGTAATATTAATGAACCCCAACCTACAGTAAATCCAAGGTTGGAATAAACAAATGGTCATGTTTGATCTGGGATACATAACAGCAAATCAGTAACAGACAGAAATATTTAACAACACAATGACTTAATAGAATAACGCCAAATTGCAAAGAAAGCTATTATTACAGTTGAGAGCCATTTATGTCTATGGTAGCGTCTGGTAGTGGTAATGGTTTTGTAACTCCTCCCAAATGCTCTTCTTCTCCTGAAGTACCAGCAGGACTGGTGTCATCACCATCACCGCCTTTGAATAGCAAACATATGTTTACAGTTTTTCCATAAACTGTATTTCATACAGTAAGATTATGTAGCCTGTTTCAATGATTTGGCCTTGTACTCATATACATGATAATGATAAGATTATATCCAATTAACTGGACAAATAAATAAATAAAAAAGTAAATAATAATAATAATAATATAATGGCTTATAAATCAGTGATTTTAACTTCCCAGTCCTTATCTTAATTTCAAGGCTAAACTTGTATAGGCTCCATATTTACACTGTAGACTGAATGTGTGCAGCCTCAAGTTCCTTTAGGGGTCTCCGTTTAAACTTTAAACAAAACAATGTTGGTACAAATTAATTATTAAAATTAAAAATAAATATATTTAACCGTAAAATAATATTTGTAACAACATTTTATGTGTGCGTGTTTTGCTTTGGTTTTTTAAACTTACTTGTAATCTTTATTTTAATGGCATAGATCTGTTACTTTTCTGCATTTTGCCACGTCTTCCTCCAGCGCCTTTCTCTTTTTGTCTCCCTCTCCGTTCCTTTTACCCCGTCGGGAGACCTGGGTCGCTTCTCCTCACTTCTTGCACCGCTCGCTCATTGCGCGAGCTGCCGTTAACAGACACGCCCCTTCCTCCACACCTGTGTGGTTGGTACGGACGTTTGGGGCGGGTCTTAATCGAAATAAACCAATCATCTTTCCCTCCTCAAATGCTGCTGCCCTGACTGCCTCTATAGATGGTCCAAGCGCTGGTCTGTCTATGATATTTGCACTGCCGGTAGAACTATTTTGTTTTTCTTTTTTTTGGAGACACTTTTCCCACCACTACCAAATAAACTTGGATCAAAACAACAATATTGTTCATTAAATGTTTTTAAATGAAAGCTTAAAAACTAAAACTTTTTATTCTATTTTCAGATTTTATACTAAAATGAAGTTAGAAACTGCAAAATTAGATGAGCCTTTACCACAAATACAAATAAAAAGTGGGTTTAAAGATAATTACTTTAATAATCATTTATAGGTTTGCATGAAAACCTATGAAACAAATCTACTAAAACACCCTTTATTGTTCTTTCAATAATCAAAAATATGTTCTTTTTAGTTTGTAAGAGCCACAGTGGAAGAGAGAAAGAGTGAAATATCTCTCTTGAGCCACGGGTTACAGACCTATGAGCTAGGGGAATCATCTTAAAAATCAAAGCAATTGAACTGCTCAAAAATGTACTAGCATATTTTACAAGAGGAGTCTTTCAAACTTTTGTTTTGGAAGCCTAATTCAACTTCAGCTTTTTTGTCACCGCATTACATGTTGAAGCCGATCAAGGTTGTCTGTGTGTAGGAGGTTTGCCATAAAATTCCCAGGTCTGCCTTATGCTATAATACCGTTGATGCTATTTACTTATACTCAAAAGGCTTTTTGATTACATTTCTATATGAGCAGACCATACAGCCGATTGAGAAACAGACTCCAGTTATCTTTGAGGTTGCTTGACCTCATTGTTGTCTGATCAAAGGCATAAATGTAAAGTAATTAAGGCTGTAATTGGGGGTGCCTACATTCATCCGTTTTCTGAAAGCCGTGACGAGAGCCTGTGTCTCTGAAGATTAACCTGCTGTTAACATTTGCTGTGACCTCTGAGAACTTCATGATTCTTGGGTAAGTGACTGGAAGTACCCGAGGTTGGAGCTGAATACTTATCCTGCAAATTAGATATTTATCACTGGTAAAGTCCAAGTATCAACACAGACAATTGGAACTGAGTTCTAAACTGAACTGGATTTATTGGACTACTGGCAACAAATTGTCATATCATTATTTTATAATGTAACTACAACCTTTAGTTCTTTCAAATCCATGGGAATAAACTAGTAAATCACACAAGCGATTAAGAATCCACCTAAAAAAGGCTTAAACGCTACGGGAAGTAGATCCATAACTCAATCAGCCCTGAATCCTGCAGGCTGTGGAGTGGATAATGAAGCTAATGTGGCTGAAAGAGTGCTGCCAGCTCAGGTTTTCCAGCCTCAAACCTGTCACTCAGCATCCCAAGCTGTGTACAGTATACAATGAACATTAAATTCTTTTATTATAAAAGACAAACCTTCACCAGGCCTTTAAGGTTTCCTTGTGGAAAGCTTACTAACAATAATAACCCACAATGTACATCATACATAAATACCTGTTGTAAATGTCTCTCTGGGGTGCTTAAAGAAACCCCCCACAAAGAAACAAAACTGTAAAACAGCATCCTCAAAGGTTAGACATTATTGATACTTTGTGGAGAGGCTGTCTTGTACAGAAAGTAAAAGTTGTTTGTGTCAAGTGGAGAGTTAAGTGATGAGGTCCAGTTCAAATAAATTTCAACATGACCACTCATGCTCTTTATCTGATTTTAATTTTACAATTAAAAGTCAAATGTTACAAAGATCATAGAGCATTTCAGTCATTTTGGTTCTGCTATCAGACCTTTACTGTCAGTTCACAATAAGCTTGACAGGGGAAGGCAGAGAGCTGGTGTTAGTTCAGAATTGCTGACACCTCTCCTTTTGGTCCAGTCAGCTAGACTTACAGTCAATGTTTTTAAAATGGCACAAAGTACCTTTAATTTCATTTCGCCTGAAGGAAGGAGGAAGATCACAGGCGGAGCAGCAGCCAGTAAACCTCTTTTGCTTACTAAAATGCGGGCTGGGCTCTTCACACGTTTGAGAAGGGCACACTCTCCTCATGACGGCAGTTATGATGTTATGAGACCAGACAGATTTATGGTAGAACAGAAAAATGCTCAAGAGATATGAAGACAGTTACTGTAACAGGGTAGCCTGAGCACTGCGGGGACATCCTGGAGGTTCAAACAGCGTTATTTCAGCGTTACGTTATTTCATAATATTAGTTGTAGGAAGTCTAACTAATGAGAAATTTAGTACACTAAATTCCTTCTGAATTTTGTTCATGTACATTATGAAGCCTCAATTTGGAAAAAGGTTACCAATGATTCAAATTGATCTTAGTGCTCTAATGTATCATTCGAAGAAAGCGGGCAAAGCAAATCCACGGCATTAGTTAAAATACCATAGCACAATAATGAGTGTCAAGAGAAATTATTGGTTATGTAAAAGGTGGTATGACACAAAATGTACTCCATTAACTGTTACTGTTGCTTTAAACTAGGACCACATTTAAATATGTACATATTTACACAATTAGGTTGTATGTTTTTGTTTAATATTTGTTGCTAACATGTTTGTTTCTGTTTAATTTTATTGGATAAATACAATATTACATGTAGGAAAACTGAAGAAAATTATTATTCTAACTTTTTCTCCACTATTCTTAGAGGGTTGATCTCAAATGTATAATAATTACAATGCTTCTGTTTTTTACCCCAATTTAAATAAACCTAAAAGGTAGATTTCTCTCATGAATCCTTAATCACTAACATATTTTTATAAATTTTCTATTGTGATATATGCTACTATTTTCTATGTTAAGGTCTAATGCTATAGTGCTTATAACCCAACTTCAAATAGAAAAAAAATATGTATTTATTAGGTTAATGTAAACACACTTAGGACTCTAAGTTTAGCTTTTCAGGCTCCTTCCAAATAGCATTACCTGTACCAGCGGTTCAAAGTAACTCAAGACTACACTTAACTGCACATATTAACCCACATGTTCTCTGGTTTATCTTTCACTTTCAATTGAACTGGAGGTCAAAGGATGTGAAACAAAAGGTTGGGATTTTATTTCACAATGAAAAAAACAACAAAAACAAAAATCATCTCACAGCTGACAACCATGCAAACATATTTAATGGATTCAAATTAGTAACACGACTCTCTATTACTAATTAAATATCAAGAACGACCATTGCTATTGTTTCATTGAGTAGAACTGAAAGCAAGGCTTTTAATCCTTTCAGCCAAGGGTGAATAACATTAAAATTTGTGACCATTGAACATGCAAAGGTTGTATTAAGCAGACTGAAAGCGGAAGACCCACCCGATCATCATCATCAGCACCTACAGATAATGTGAAACTAAGTGAAGGCCTCTCTCCTCATCTCCCCTCCTCTCTCCCACCTCCTCCCTGCATGTGATCCGCCCATCCCCTGCTGCCAGCTGCCACTTGCCGTATCGCGGTGATGCTGTGGAGGAGGAGAGACTGTCCGCTGCCCAATGACAGCGCAGGATGCTGAGAGAGGATGTTCGGCTTGAATGGAGGCGACAAGATGCCGTCCAGAGCGAGCAAGGAGATCGCGGTTGACATCTAAAAAGGTACATCTGGATCTGTTGATATCTTCTCACTAAAACCCTACTATATATAGCATTTTTAATCCTTAATGGGATGACGCCTGGAATGCGTATCGCGCTCATTGTAACGCGATTTGTGGGGCGCGTTATATTTTTATGACACGCCGGGGTAAAAAAAAAGAAAAAAAAAGAAGCAAAGGCTTCCATTTAACCAAATTCATCCTGATAATATAACCCAACTGATTCCTGGTTAATTAATCATTATTGCTTTGGTAACGTTTTGCCTAAAAATATAGATTTCCCCTCACACGACCGGTTGGAGTGTTATTTCAGGGAACATGCAGGCCTGCTGAGCTGTCAGATGCTGTCCTATAGTCTTTTTTTAATGTAACTTGCACATCAAAGCTGGCAATATATGTTTATTTAAAGGAGCTACATCTAACAAAAGGATGAGGATTTGGTGGCATGAGAGGATGGAGACATTAACATCCTCTCCAATCCACCCAGTGTTGAAATTTGGGGGAGGCATGGAGGCATCAGGCTCCGTAGTAGAATGCTTGATGAGGAGGCTGGATGTGTGGCATCTGCTCTTTCATATAAATCTCATACACAATTACCCCTTCCTTCATTTAATTTGATCCCTGGTATCTTACAACTCCCTATGTTTTGTTATTAGTTTGACGGCTTTGTAAATGTCACGAACGCCTCGTTGAACAACTGGCTTCTCTCTCTGTGAGCAGTGGCCGTGGAGAAATCTTTGTCTCAGGACATTTATGTCGCCTTTGCTGTGTCTGCGCCGCTGCACAGCCACAGATCGTTTCCACGTTTCCTTCACACCGGCATTTGTTGAACAGTTGTACATGTATGTAATGCAGCTGAACCGGGGAGCAGAAAAAAACCCAACCCAACAGCAACAAAACTTTAATCTAGATCATAAAAATGGTCTAGCTCATGATTGCATATTTTAGGTTTATAAAACTGAGAAGTGAGTTGTAAAATGAATGACACGGCCCATTACCCTGGGTACCAGAGTCTTGTGGGTACATCATTTAGGGTTAAAAGGCAATGTAGCTCTTTGCCAGTTTGCCACTGTGTTGTGTGTGCTTCATATCAATTTACCTCATTATGTGGGGCAGCACAGTGTTGTGTGTGTACTATAATAATTTACAACTCAATATGGCCCATAATTCAGGGTAGGAAACTCTTTTGGGCATCCAATTCCAGTTTAACTTAATCCTCAAAAACCATTGTTTTGTGTTTGCTACTAATCTAATTTGTTTCAGAATGGGCTTTTAAATTTGTTCCGTTGAAGAATGCAAAATATTTAGTTTTGTTCGTAGAATCATCTTTTATTAAAATTTCTTGTCTCATCAGCTATTGGGCTCCTAAATCATTTAATTAGATCCCGTTTAATTTTTGGCCATCTTATTTATTACTATAACATGCCTATTTTAGTATCAAGAATTTGTACATTTGGATACTAGTAAATACGAAGCTTCACATTTTATATATTTATATAGATGAATTTTGCAAGTACTAAGCAATATTGGAAAAATCTTAGACAAATAGGTTAACAGCAAATCCAGCTACTGTTTCTTAGCTACTGTTTCCAAAGATCATTAAATCCTCTTGTGCAGACTGGAATTAGCAAAGAAAAAAAACAGCATGCAGTGCTGAGACGTGAAAGTAAAAGAGAAACTGCTGCCAGTTTCAAATTGAAGCCCTACGTAAGTTGTAGAATTAAAACATTATTCCGTCAATAGATGCCAGCTCCTTCGCCCTGTACGGCAGTAATCACCACATTAGCATATTGTTTATACAAAGGTCTTTTACAATTGAGTGGGAAATTAATGGGAGTTTGTAGCTCTGGGAACAAAAGAACAAAAGTAAACCACTTGTGAATTATGGCACACTCCACATTAATTGGAACCCATTGTAAAGATTTGCAAAAAAAGGCCTTAAAATAATTTTGTCCATTACAGTTACAGGTTATCAACTATTTCATGCAAAAACATAAAAAATGTAAGCTTTATTGAGTTCATTATTTGAGTGGGGAAGCAATCCTGCATAAAAAATGACATTTGTTGTACATTTTCATGTGTAATAATGACTTTTAGGGGAAACGAAGCAGGTGTGACATAGAGGAACATTTCTGGTATGCTCTCTCCAATATGGGAAAGACAAAAAAACATGGAATTCAAAGTTTGGCAGATTTATTTGTTGAAGCTCAAAAGGCAGGACATTAGTGAAGGAATGTAGCTTAAAAAGAAGGTTAACTGGTGAGGAGGATGATGGTTAATATAATTAAAGCTCACTGATGGACAACTGCAGTGGACCTTTGATTCACAAAGTCTCCATAAAAAAACCATTGGATATTATCTAAACATGTCATTTAAAAAAACCTATGATGTTTTGTGTAAGTTTTCATTTAGTAACAATTGATTGAGAGGGGATACCTTCTTTGATAGTTTTTTCATATACTCATTCCTTTTCATGCTTAAAAATTGCAGCAAAAAATGTAGCTAATAAAGAAAAGAGGGACAACATATTTTATTAAATTCTAACTTTAATAAATATGAATTAATCACAACATTGAAACAAGATAACTAAAGTTAATAAAACATTTTAAATCAACACAAAACTAAATTCAATTTGCAATAAAACTGCAGACACAATACAATTAAGATAAGGTTAAATTAGTAACAAGTGTTTGATTTTCTAAATGCCAGACTCAGACCAAGTTGTGAAAAAAGCCCTAGCTTTTCTCTCAAAATTCTCAATCTTCTATAATGCCAATTCTAGCTGTGGGGGCAATACGCCCCGAGGAACACCATGAACTGAAACGTTTTTGCATGAAACCAGAGTCAAGATCTTCTGCGATAAACCGTAAGAACAACAAATTGTGTTATTGTTAAATCCTGCTTCTGCAAAGTAATTTTTTACATGTGTTGGTTGCTTCATGTGTCAGGCAGCTGACAGCAGTCCAAAACTAGCTTCAGTAGGAGAAATACATGCAATGCGAGGTGCCAATGGAAAATAATTATTTCAAATACGTATTTGAGTCACGTCCAAGACTATTGGCTTAGCAGCCCTGTATGCTGGGATATTGTCACATTTAGTTAGTTGTCCTGAGACATATGTTCCATTTACTGAAACTTATTTCAAGCCAAAACAAACCAAAAAAAAGTGAAAATGTTGCACCTACTATGGAGTCTGAAACTGAAATTGGTGGAGTGATTTTCTGAATCAATAATGCATCAGTGGTGGGGTAGAGAAAAACAGACAAACGTTGACTCTAAGATGCTTTATTGGACATGCAGTATCACGAATGAACATATTTAGCATGTTTATCTAGCGGATGGATAGCTCAAGTGGTATGTTGCCTGACTTCCAATTGGAAGGTCATGGGTTCAAATGCAGCCCATGGCAAAATACCACAGCCTTTAGTGTGGGTCCTTAGGCAAGACCCTTTGCGCTACTACCTACTTGGTGCAATAAATGGCTGCCTTGGTGTAATTACACCAAAACAAATTTCTAGTATGTCCTGTATGTACCTGGCAAATAAAGTTGATTTAATCTTTAATTTATTTACACTACCAGTGAATTAAAAGACTATACATGTGTTTAGTCTTCTCAGAATTGTGCCGCAATCTGGCTGGGACTTATGCTGGATGCTGTTTTGTCTGCTAGATCTAGCTTTTCTGAGATGTTTACCAACCAGACCTCACCTCTGGCAGATGTTTTTAACTTAGTTTGCTGATTGTGATCTACATTTTTCAGAAAACTTTTTCTCCAAATTACTCGCTCCACTCTTAGATAAAATGAGTTAATAGGAATAGACCAGAAAATAAAGAATTAAAGATTAACCATAGGTAACAATCAAATAATTAAATGTCATTTTGTTTTGGAAATACAGTTGCAGTAGATCTTAAATTTGATTAAGTTAATTATAAGGGAAATCAAGAACAAATCGGAACAGATTAAGGTAAAGTTCTCCCTGTCAACCTTCATACCATCTTTGGCTGCATTTCTTGAAGATAAGAGGAACAGATTTTCTTGCTGCAAATTGCAAATTTGTTGGCATGTCTATGCTCCTTTAATTTTACTTATCATTCAGATGGCTCTGACTTTGTGATTCCATTCAGATGATGCATCTGTAAGAACAGCTCAGCGATGCCGCAATGGGGAATTTAGGAGACTTTTGTACATCAAGCGGACATGTTGACAAATTGATTCCTGTACCCATGAATAATCTCTCCGTTTGTTACATTAAAGTTATATATGGCATCAAAAAATAAAACAAAACCAAAAACCTCCACCTTGTTCCTAATGCTGTATTTAGTCAAAGCTTATTTTATTAATCTTTTCAAGATTTCGTCCAGCTTTTTGTGAGATGACAGGTAACTTGTCTGCATTGGCCCAGACAGAAACACCATGGCAACTGAGTCTGAAAAGTGTCACCGGGGGGAGAGAAAGATGAAAAGTCTACACATACATGATTAACCTCCCTTCCTTTTCCACTAGACATATCAGTGTATTTCATCCTTAGACAGTTTGGGAAATTATAAGCCCGGTTCGTGTCTTTGTCTTTCGACATTTGTCTTCAATAGCATTCAGTTTTGCCCTAAAAATATAGACCACAGAAAAATAATGATGCCTTCAGATTAAATAAATCAAAGCTGTGATAAATGTAGAAATACATTCATTTAAAGGACAGCAATAAAGGGTTCAGCCATTATTCCATGATTAAAAATTTAGACTCCAGTACGATATCCTTTTTCTTACTCAGGAGGAAAAGCTTTATTTTAAAACATGTATATTCTTGCCATTTTATTACTCTTTTAAACAATAAATAAAGTACAACAGAATACCTAAAGGATTGGTTATCAATAAATATGTGACATTTTTTTATTTATAATTTTTGTTTTTTTTCCATGTTTGTTTCAAGTTTTTAACAACTAGTATAAATCTCTGATCAAATACATGTTGGGTCCTGTCCTTACAGTCATACTGTGAGCAGAGCTACGCTGTCAGTAAATATTTATCAGTAAGTTTATGAGACAAGACAGTGCTGCAGAAATGTTCCTTTGTTTGTTGTCTTTATGTGCCAGGATTCTTGAACTTTGCTTGATGTTCTTACCCTCTTCTCTTCCCTTTCTATGTACATCCCTCATAGAATACTGGCACCTCCCGGGAACAATTTAAAGGTTAAAAAAGAATTATATTGTAGTTACAGTAGCATAATGTCAAATTTAAAATACTATTTTTTGGGTATTTTACATTATTTCAGTGAAAATAGAATATGTTTGTTTTTACAGTCTCATCAATTTTGAGAAAAATGATAAACTTGTTTGCAAAATGCTGTATTAGAGCCATAAGAAAGGAGGACCATTGGTGGATGTGTTGCATCGTAATAGACAGAATGATTGAAGGAACCAGCCATAAACCGTGAGAACAGAAGAGCTCATACAGCAAGGCAGGGGTGCAAAATGATAACCAAAAAACAGAAAGAAAAGCTTATCATCTTGTATTAATATTGAATAGCATTCATGGATAAGGTTTTTGTTGCATTATCAAACTGATCGTTTTTTTGTTTGTATTTGTGGGATAAATATATAAAACACAGTTGGCGTTGGGAAAGTGACAACAAGAGTCCACTGTTTACGGCAGTTCTCAAAATACTTACCAGATTCACATTCTTACTGTGCATAATAGCAGCATAATTTAATGCCAGTTTCTTTGCATTAATGTTTTATTGTTAATAGTATTGCTATTAACATTTCCCAATGATATATTTCCTTGTTACCATTTGCTGAAAGACTAACAACGATCTGTCTTTTTTTAAATGCATGTCCCCCAGTCTTTCCAATTTTAGGATTTGCTAATAGAAATTGTGTCATATTTATGATCCATGGCAAAAGGGAAGTTACAGTATGAATCACCAATTAAAAGTTTCCCATTACCTCACATGTTAATAAGCGGACTTATTTTTTTCCACATCTTTACCAGGGGTGCCACTAAATGTGTTTGATCATTTGTGAGATAACTAATTACCAGAGCCGTAAGAAAAAACATTTTAGAGCAGATAATAATGAGTTTATGAGCTTGATAGCACACACTAAACTGCCAAATGGATCTACACTGTATAGTATCGGTTGTACTAAATATTTGGTTTAAAACAAAGATAATTAGTAATCTGATGGATCTTAAATAAACGAGCTCTGTAAACATTTAATACAGTTTTTATAGTATTATTGTTTACTCTAATAAAGAGATACTGGCAATCTTGATTCGGATCAGAGAAATTGTGAGATTGTAAAGCTATATTGTAATCAGAACTGAGATCTACTATAGATAAATGTTAGGCTGTGAGATTTCTGGGACAATGTTGAGAAATTCCTGCAGGCCAATCAAAATTAGATCCTCGTAATCTGGGACAGTTTGTCACCTACATTGACTAATATAATCTTAAAACTAATATAAAATTTCCTTTTTCATCTAGAGCGTAGCGTTTTGAGTGGAATGTAATGTTTTTACAAATATTGTATGTCTGACAAATGCTTCTCCCTGTTTCCTCAGATCTGACTTTGATGTGACCTAATCCACCCATTCAGACATGAATTAAGTCATCCATGTTCGGTTGAAAAAAGTCAGAGCAGTCTCATTTGAGCACGCCCCCGTTAAAGGACCCTCTGGTGGCTACTTCTCTGAATCACAGGACATGTACGGCAGTGCCAGAGCTGTAGGTCATGTAGAGAGCAGCCCTGTACGGTCCCCGCGCCTTCCAAGGTCCCCCAGACTGGGCCATCGAAGGGCACACAGTGGGAGCGGGGGTGGTGCAGGGGGCAAGACCCTCTCCATGGAGAACATCCAATCACTCAACGCTGCCTATGCTACTTCAGGGCCCATGTACCTGAGTGACCACGAAGGCGTGGGCTTCACTGCCACCTACCCAAAAGGCACCATGACTCTGGGTCGCGCCACCAGCCGGGCCATGTACGGGGGCCGTGTCACAGCCATGGGCAGCAGCCCCAATATCGCTTCAGTGGGGCTGCATCATGCTGACCTTCTGTCTTACAGTGACCTGGGCTCCCTCTCCATGCTGCACGCCCACCACCACCAGGGGGTGCCCTCGGCTCTGCTCAGGCAGGCCGTGCGAAGCAGTGGTGGCGAGCTGCTGGAGATGCAGGCCCAGCTCAGGGACATGCAGAGGGAGAATGAGCTGCTGCGGCGAGAGCTTGACCTGAAGGAGAGTAAGTTGGGATCTTCCACCAACAGCATTAAGAGTTTCTGGAGCCCTGAGCTGAAAAAGGAGAGGATCATGAGGAAGGACGAGGCAGCTCGCACGTCCATCCTGAAAGAGCAGATGAGAGTCACTCATGAGGAGAATCAGGTGAGACCACTGCTCTCTGAGCTGTCATATCCCACTTATTGAAGCATTGCTGAATTTGACTCGCTGTTTATTTGTCTGCCCATTTTGCTTTCCTTTGGTCTCAGCTTACACCGCGCTGTCCTTTGCAAATATCACAGCCATCCTCTCTGATATGTCCCTTATATATTTTACAATCTTATTGCAGTCAGTTCTGTTTTTACAGATTTGTAAAACCTTTCTGGAAAGATGTCATTTTGTGGACATAAACTTCTCTTCATCTGAGTGAAGAATCAATATCACTTTAACCAAAGAAAGTACAGACACATCAACTAAACACGAATAGAGCATTAATCTAAATGTTCAGTAAAAACTATGATGACACCGAAGACGGGTGTATTGAAAGCAGTCTGGCCCAATATAGCTTAATTTTGGTTTCACAGGTTCAGCAGATTGGCCCCAGGGGAAAAGATGTCAAAAGGGTTTTTTCCTGCTTACCTTGGTGTGGGGGTGTAGTCATGGCCCAGTTAAATCACTTACTGACAGGAGTATGCACAGGGCCCAGAGACAAATGTCAAGGACACTTAAACACTCCCAGTCTGTCTTCCTTTGCTCTCTCTTTATATGCTCTGACTTCCTTAATCTCTTAGTGTTCACTTTGGTTCATATAGCTGTGGTAAAAAGGATTTATCATCTTGTCTATGTCTATTGATTCTTAAAAAAAAAAGCAGCTGGACATCATTTTGTTGGACATCACCTGCAGGATTATTAATAGTTTGCTGCAGGGGGAAATGCATGAAAACCTAAATTGTGTAGATTGTGTATATATAGATTGAGTAGTTTAAAGGTGAGTTTGGACCAGCTCTTTGAGCAGGGCATTGTTTATGTTCCAGTTATGTTTTTACCTGGCAAGGTCCTAGTGTAAAGCTAACAGTGGGTTTGTTTCACACATGGCAAGTTAATATTTTAATGAGTGTTAAAAAACAAACTATCTTTATCTTTTAACATTCAATGATTGTTTTTGGATAGTTTTTTTTGCATTTGTAAGCATTTTATAAAAACACAAAATACTGCACAATTACGAAATTGATGTAAAATAATTACTACATTTTAACATTTTTAAGAATAAAAAGCATGCAGAGATATTACACGACTTTGTTTTGTCATTAACATCACAGCAATCTCTTATGCTGAGCATACATATACAGTGGAGAGAAGAAACTCCCCTTTAACGGGAAAAGGCCTCCAGCAGAAGCTGACTTAGTACTAGCAGCAGTCCACCATAAACGACGTGGGTTTTGAGAAGACAGGAAACGTAAAAACTGAGAATTGTAACAAATAGAGGGGAAAATGTTAGTTTTATTTCAAGAAAAAAATGTATTTAGGTAAACCGCTAAGTGACATGTTTGATCACTTGTTACAGAAATATATATAGTGCAAAACCATATGGATAACAAAACCAAACATTAACAGTGGCCATTGTGAACTTCCCACTAAACTGAGAAGCCACCCTGACGAAGCAGCCTCTATAGGGTATTAGCATAGCAGGATCAGGTGCATCTCATTCCTGCTAATAACAGGTTTACCTGAAAAAGAGCACAGAAAAATGCCTCCCAGTGGTGAGGTCAATAGAACTGGTTGTTGCAAACTTCAAAGCTACAAATACTTGGAGACTTGAACACCATCCCATCTAGCTTAAGCTTATTTGAACAAAAAAAAAATACTTTGACAGATACCCCTGAATACTACAAAATATATTTGCTGTAAAGTATAAGTACCACCACTGTTTGCATTTTAGAGAATTTTCCCTCCACGTCTACTTTGTATGTCAGATAAAATCCAATCAAATACTTGGAAGTTAGTAGTTGCAAGTTAAAAAGAGAAAACTTTAAAGGGTATAAATACTTTAAAAAGGATCAGTTACTTGCTGTCAATTACGCAAGACCAGAGGTATTTTAAAGATTTTGTATTCGACTGATTTGTGTAAACCCGATACAGTGTTAAAGCTGAATCAGTGATTTCACTGACCTGGCCAAAGCACTTTAGCTTCTTCTTCATAAAAGATTGGTAAATGGGATATATTTAGGTAGCACTTGTGAAGTTTTGGAGCTGAATGTGTCCTGGAGATTATGGAAGATTGTCACATAGGGATTTCCATGGCTTTATCCTTGAATCAAGGAGAAGACTCAGTGTTTGCTCTCCCCTTACATCAAGGGATATTTACATTTCTTGTAGTATGGCTGCTCATAAAAGGCAGATGTGCTTTGTTGCTATAATTGGTCTATTTTAACTTGATTTCTGCGCTTTGAGGCATGCTTAACATAACTGTATACTTACGGTGGGATAGTTTGATCACACCCACCGGGCTTGGTGAAAGGAACAAATTGCCTCATTAATAATGGAGGAATTTCAGGCCAGTCATTCTGTCTGTCTCCTAGGACGACTTTTTAAAATTGCATCAGGTCCCTTAGGTCCTTGTTGGTTAGAGTAAATAGCATATAATTTCAAAATCAGTGTGTGCAGTTTTGTTTGCCAAATCTTCGAATATAAGATCAGTCATTACAGTTTCTGAAGCATATGCTTTACTTTCGGGCTAAATATCACCCACAGCCCGCAGAAACTTGATCATGAACAGGTGACGACTAGAAGTAATGATTAGCATTGGGCTGTTTGATGTGGTAGGGTTTTATTGTGAAGGGAAACTGATCTTGTTTTCATTGAATTGAGCAGAATTTTTGTCGTCATGCCAAATCTGTGTGAGAGCTGCTGGAGGCGAGTGTGTGAGCTAGAGCATACCATGTCTGGCTGAGTCATGACCACTGCTGCTCAGCTGCCCAGTCATCCCTGATCAACGACTCTCACAAAAATAGAGACCACTTTTTTCCTACCTCACAAGCATGCAAGACTTAAAAGCATGCTGTATCCCACCATAATAACCTGGGCTGTCTATGTATGACACAGCGACATAAGATATCACCATCAAAATAATTAAATATTTATGCTTTTGTCCATGTATGTCTTATGTAATCTGTGGTGTGTAATGGTAAAAATGTATCAGTTATACTAATGGTAGAATTTGTCGCACTTTAATCAAACCAAGCAGACCACTTTGTTTCTAAGAAGTGTAGTTGCAGTTCTTTTTTGCACAAAAAGGTTAAAATATCAGCTAAGGAAACCAGTTTTTGAACATCAGTGCAGCATATTAATCCTTGGCTAGATAGTTATGACAATTTGTGACTCGACCTTGCATATCCAACAATCTTAGGGACGTCCCACTTATCATGATGGCTTTAAAGATAATCATATTCCTGCTTTTTTTTGGTTTGTTAGGAGCAATTAGTCTGCTCAGAAGAACATTGGGGCCGGTCTGACCTCAAATTGGTGACATGTTGGATTGTCTTTGCCTGATCTCCCAGCATGTGGTGTGTTCCCCAAGGACAGATGAGCAAGCAGCCTGTTAAATGCGAACTGTAGGCAATCTGAAAAATCTTCAGTGATGTCATGCTTCTTATTTACTCTGAAATCAGTTTTGATCTTCAAATGTTTAGCATGATTTTCAATCTGACGTCTGAATGTTTTTGAGTGAATTCTTTTTATGTGTGGCAAGTTGGCTCTACTCTGTGGCTGCTCATGACACATACTGAAGGACCAAACCTTGTATAGCTATGGTTTTCTCTGTCTAGTGTCTAGTGTCCCAGGGTGTAAAAATCAACCAAAAATGTTATAATGTTACATTGTGAAGCAGGATTAAGCTACTACAATTACATGCAGAAAATGGGTATGACACTTCTACATATAACAACCTTTAGCTTTCAGCCTGAAGAAACCATGAATAAATATTACACCCTGGATTGCTTCATGTTTGTGACCTGTGAAAGCTTTCATGTATTTTATTGATATTGTTTGTGAGACATAGACACAAAGTTATGCATGTTTTGAAATGGTTGGAATTAAGGGCCTTTAAAATGTCATACAACTAACAATTTAAATCGAAAGTCTTATTTTCATGTACTTTTTGTGTTTTAACCCCAGATAAGAACAGTTGTAACCAATGAAGATGTAAAAAATGATGGCACAAAAGTAGAAAACAGAGAAGGTCCCAAAACAAGGCTGTTCACATAAACTAACAGGGTGATCCAGACGAGCAGCCAAGAGGTTAATAATAATTTTGGACAAACTGCAGTAATTCCCAGCTCAAGAGGAATCGGTTGACAATAAAAAAAATTGTCAATCGCTTCATAAATCGATCCTCCAAAAGTAGCAAAATTTTTGTGTTGATGGACAGGATTCCCGAAAATCCCCTGTGCTGGTTTCTACAAGGCATCTAGGAGACGGTATCCTTAAAGTATTACTACTTGAAGTAACCTGAGGTAATAACTTATCTCTACCCACAACACAATGAATAGAAATTAGCACAGCTGATATAGTGACAACATTAATAGTCAGTCCTCTTAGTTTTGTGCCACTCACAGTGGCCATCTGTGGTCATGCAGAACCTAGATCGTTGCTAACATGACAGCACCAAAGAGCCAAACAGTTGCGTGAAACCATCTGCCCAATGCTAAACTACAAAGCGACCCTTACCAAGAGCTGTTAAAGCTGCCTAACCTCGCAATAAACAGTATTATAAGTTATATATTTTGTAATATAATTAAAAAAGAAAAGTATATATATTGGAAACCATGGTTTATTTCAGTGTACAGTGTAGTCTTATTTAACTTCTAAGACTCTCAGATTTGTTCAGGCACACCACATAAAGTTCTGTTCTAACTGACTGGACTGATGAAATGCAGCATTTGCTTGTGTGGCGTGGCTGTAATTGTGTATTGTCAGCTATCACGACACACCACACATAGTTTAGGAATGGTGTGAACAGTAGGCTGATCATTTATTCTCACAAGAACACAATCTCCCATGCATATAGAACATTACATACTGAGCAGCCAGGTCCTGTTTCACCAGATGGCTTGTTCTGGAGCAGAGGTCACTGTCTAATATTTGAACAGGCCAAAATACTACTTTAACGTACATTGTGTGGTAACCAGCATTGTAATAGCCATTTTCCTAATAATGTTCGCTTTGTGTGATGCATTTAAAGAAACCTAATTTAATTCAGTTAGTTTATTTGTATAGTGCCAATTCACAACACGTGACATCAAGGTCATTTCCAAAATTGTTAATGTCAATTCAATCATGCATACATTTCAATTGATCCTAGTTTTCAAACAATGCAATAAGTGATACGTCTTTGACTTTACATCATTCACTTTTACTATCCACGCATTTAGCAAAAGTGGAGAGAAAATGCTCCCCTTCAAAAGGAAGAACCTTCAAGTCCAGCAAGTCCTGGCTCAATAGGAATGGCCTTTCTTCTCTGGCTTAACAGTTCAGAGATATCTTCTCATCCACAAAATCCAAGGTCCACCTAAAAGAAGTATTCAAAAATTTTTGCTACTCATCCTTATTCCACCTTATATAGAATTTTTGCACTGCTTGCAAATTAATTCCTTCCCTAGGCTTTGAGTCTTTTAGGGCCTTTTACCGTTTTTGGCTTTTGAGTGGACTGTATTTAGCCCCATCTATCCTGCCACTAACTTCAAAATGGCACCTGCTAAATAAGACATAACAAACCATTATGCAGCTTTATGGATACATTATGGATAACGTGTCAGTTTTCCCGCACATTTTGCACTTAGGCCCAGAACCTTCATCTAATCTTACCAATGCACATCCTTCCACTTTGTCCACTGTATTTAAATTATATGATTATATTTCTAGAAAACCTGATACAGTCTCTTGTGTTTAATTGAGCCTGTGAAGCTGCAAAAACATTTTTTCCAGAGAGACAGTGAGTTTTACCAGACAGTGATAATGTTTAAATATTTCAGTGCCTATTAATTCTTTCTTATTATTTCTTGCTATTTATATGTTTTTTCCATTTTTTAATCTTTAACTAACATGGGGAAACTCTGTATGTCTTTCAATGTGCACCTCTTGAACAGGTAAAACTACCATACAAGTCAGATAAGGTAAACTATCTGCTAAACGCATCATTTATATGGCAGAAGCCTGAATCTGACTCGCTTTGTGATGTTGCTCTCAGTAGGATTCTCTGTTTCTGCACTACAAGATTTATGACAGCAAGCTGCCCATGGCTAGCCCAGGTGTCGGTGAGATATGGGGCACGGCAGCTTCACGCCTCTTGATTGGCGGTGGGAAAATATCTGCGATCCTATTGTCAAGGTGTTCAGTGACAGAAAGAAAAAACCTGTGTGTTAGGCAGGGTGACCACGACACCAGTAGCAGCTGAGTCGTGAGCACTTCACACAGAACAGTTAAACCTCAGCTGTGGCTGACGTGGTGGAACGGGAAGGATGTCTGTATAGTGATTTTAAGTCACAGTTCAATTATGCAGATGGAGTCACTGGACTGTTTCCTGCTGTTTGGTTTCCAAGGCAGGAATTTATTGATTGATAAAGAAGGAAGGATCCGGAATGATAAGGATGAAGTTTAGAATGGAGAAAAACATTTGGGGTTTTTTGTCGATGTGTGCACACTTCGCTGCAAATCTGACTACAGTAGTATTACTTTCTTGTTGTGGGAAAATAGGATAAAATATTAAATTTATTTATGAATTTTTAAATTATTTGTTGTACATTTTGGATTCATGTTTAAAAATCATATAGTTTTTTGTGTGGGAATCCTTTCTAGGAGGCCTCATTATATCCATTTCGTTGAGGTAGCAGATGCTCAATGTTGAAATAGGACTTAAGCATCTCCCTGCTGCATCATTCCTGTTCCTGTACCAAAGGCCAATGACTCAGAGAGGGGATGTTTGACTGAAACAGCCTGTCATGGCCGCAGTCAACAGAAAATTCATCAGTTTTTACTGGCAATGCAAACACTGTCCCCTGGTGGTTCAACAAGCACATGGCAGACAATGTCAATGTTCTTTTGTCTTAAGGTCAGAATTGTAATAATGTATATTTTCCCCAATTTATTTAAAAATGTTTTGTATACTTAGGTTCAGTTTTTATTTTGTAGGTCTTGTTCAGTAAAACAAAAAGCAGTAGAGCAAATATGAACGGTGTTCCTTGAATCACATATCATTTATGCTTCTGTTTAGTTTTCATTTATTCTAATTATTGAATTTTAGAGCCATACAAAAAAGAAATGCATGTGACCCAATTGTATCTTTTATTTATTTTAACTTGAACCTGGAGACACCAAATCTATTTTGATGGTTTATGTGATGGATACCGAACCCACGTTAAATCCTTTTATAATATAATTTCAGAACGGTGATCCAAATTAAGTAGTATTTGGTTTGTACATGAGAATATTTATATAGCCAACTTTATCATATGTATTGGCAACCCTTAACCTGGCTTTACTCAAAAATACGGGATAATAGTTACAATAATATAAAATTTTGTTCTTTTATTTTATTTAATAACACATTTAGTTGTATATGTGCTTTACTGACTGGAGGGAGGATAAACCCGGAGCTCTCCTTAAAGAGTTTTCTGCTTTGTGTTGATCATCCATTTCTGTTGCATCAAGCTTTGACGCCCTGTTTTCACCACACATCTGTTTTTCTGTTCATTCTGTTCATGCTCTGCAGCTGCTGGATGCCAGGAGAACCAAGGTTTGTCCCTATGTTTGCACACTGTGTCATGTGCACAACATAGAGTCACCTTTCGTGTGCTGTGTTTTTTTTTTTCCAGATACCTGATTATCCCCTGTTTTCTGAACCCTCTAACTTCTTTAAGGAACTAAATGATTTCCCCTCTGCCCCTTAGATTGGCCCTCCTCCTTGCCCTTACATGTTTCAGCCCAAAGGGGAAACAGAAAGTTATAATTGTGGTCTGTGCCACTGTCAGAGTACAAGTCCTACAACTGTAGCCCAAGGAAGGTGAATTATTTCAAGAGAAAGAAATATGTCTGTTCCCTAATTAACCAGCTGGGGATTTTTCTGTACATAATCAGTTTATATTTCTTGTTCTCTTTCACTCTATTAGAGGAAAGTTGCAGGTAGAGGAAAAACTGACTTGTTTTCCAGAAATGTGGTAAAAGTATCGTTACAGTGATCAAATTAAATATGGGTGCAAACCGGTAAAAAGGAAAAATGACATTTCAAAGCATAAGTATAACAATGCAAACCCTATAGCCATTATACACAAACTGGTATAGGTGTGGAAAATGTAATTAAAGCCATTTTTTCTAGTACAATAATCTCAGACAGGAAGTTTAACTTCAGTAATAGTTCAGTAGCGTTCATTCAAACTTACTGCTAAACATATTACTCTTACTTTGCCACCTTCCAGAATGGGAAAGAGAAAATAACCTCTTCCTAATGTGTTCCTTTTGGCTAGTGTGTTCTTTTTTATAACAAAATAGCTGCAGGAAGTGTTTAAAAATATTCTCAAACTTCAGTTTTAGGGAACTGCTGCAGAGGTTTATCCAGGCTGTCCTTTCACCATTAATTGGGTTATTGATTATTTGTCTAATTAACCCTAAAAACCTGCATTTATGAGCAGTTTTATAAAAAGGGTTTTTTGTTATCAAGCAGGCTCTTTGTGGTACTTTTAATTGTAACATTTTAAATATATAGAAACATAGTTTCGACATTAGTGCATCATCGAGTTTCATATTCATTAAACACATTTTCCCTTTCAGGTACGTAGATTATTTTATTATTTCTTCTATTGTTAAACAGGTTTGTAAAAATGCAATTAACTTAGCATTGGTAATCTAATTTTTTAAATCAAAATTTTCTTACACCTTTTTTCTGATTGCAGGTGTTGCATTACTTGTTTTACTACTCAGCCGACTAGTAGTAAACAATAATTATTTCATTTGTGGCATGTAAATACAAACATTAAAATCCAATCCTCATCTAACCTGATTCTAATTGTATTAAATAGAGCTCTTTTTTATAAAGGTCTCAAGGTAAAATCTATATTAAGGTATTCTTTCAATCATTTTTAAGACATTTTCTAGACATTGTACAGAACATTTTTTCAGAATTTTGATATTCTCCAGACAGGTTTTATTAAAATTGAGAGCTGCTTTAATAGGTTAAAAACTAAAGGAAATAGAGCATTTTCTTCTGGGGCTCCAAGACTCTCGAACTTCATTCTTGCAGCTTTCTGTTCAAAGGACTCAGTTTAAAGATCAGCTGAAAAAAAATTTCATCTGCTTTTGAATTAAATCCGCTTTTGATTAAATTTGTTTTGTGCATTTTTATGTTTGTGGAAGTGTTTTGTGAGTTCTATCTTAAAAAGTGATTAGTAAATAAAGTTTTACTCTTTACATACCAGAATCACATTATTTGCACCCAGGTCTGTGTTGATGAGTATAAAATGGTAAAACAAAAGTCTATGGTTTTGCAAGAAATTTTCGCTTCCTCCGACTTTCTTTAAAAAAAATATTGTTTTGAGTTTAACAGTACAATTTGTTTCAAATAAGTTTCTAAATATGGTGGAATGCAAGTGCCAATGTCATTGGTAAAGTCTTCCCAGCACAGTACATTGTGTTAGTACATAAAATGATATTGTATTATGTGTTATATTCCTAAATGCATTGAGTTTTTGTGTGTGCACATGTCCATGTCTTTCCATGTTTCCTCCAGCATCTACAAATGACCATCCAGGCTCTGCAGGATGAACTACGCACACAGCGAGACCTTAACCACCTGCTTCAGCAAGAGAGTGGAAACCGATCTGGCTCAGAGCATTTCACCACCATCGAACTGACAGAGGAGAACTTCCGTCGGCTGCAAGCCGAGCATGACAGGCAGGCCAAGGAGCTCTTCCTGCTCAGAAAAACCCTGGAGGAGATGGAGCTAAGAATAGAGACCCAGAAACAAACCCTCGGTGCGAGGGACGAGTCCATTAAGAAGCTCCTGGAGATGCTGCAGAGCAAAGGGCTGCCTCCTGGGCCGGGTAGGGCCTCCGAGGAGGAGGAACAGGAGAGAGCCAGGCGCATTGCCGAAGCTGAGGCCCAGCTCGGACACCTGGAAGTAATTCTAGACCAGAAGGAGAAAGAAAATATCCATCTGCGAGAGGTACAGTATGAACAATGGTATTTTAAATCCAATATGGTTTTTTTATTTGATTATCACTAGACGGCAGTGCAGAAATGCAGTGTCATAAATTCAGTGCTCCTTGCAACACATTGATTATGTAACACATGAACAAACCCTGCAGATCACTTATATGACACTATACACTCATTGTAAATATACCTATACGTATATGACAAATATCTTCAGGAGTGTGGTATTATTTTTGTGTTTTTTTTTATCCTATTACTGTTGTTACAGAAAAGAAAAGTTGAAATTATATATTGATGTTTTCCAAAAGGAACTCCATAGAAGAAATCAACTTCATCAGGACCCAAGCAAAACCAAGGCCTTGCAGACTATCATCGAAATGAAAGTAAGAACTCGGCTACACACAAGCAGCTCGCTGTTTGCGTGAAAGCAAACATTATGCATTCATGTGATTCCATAAACAAGCCTTCCAATGCTTTTTCCGCAGAGGCTTTGGCTGGTGTGTGTTCTGCTGAATCTATTGTTGTCACTGCTATTTGCTGCAGCTGAATCAATCGCCAGCCTGGCATCACAACTCTCTCTTATTCTCTCACATGGAACAGCGCTGTCTCAGCTTTCAAAGCCTTTGTGCGAACTTGAACAGGGGTAAACATTTCGTCCTGTTGGTTTCTTTTTTGAGGTACTTGCATCAAACGTTTGAGGCGGCTAATAGGATTCTGTACTCAATAGTTAGTTTCTCCTATTCCTTACCAAAAACAAACAGCTGACTTTGACTGTGCCAGACCTGTGCAGATCCATACAAGATTTTTCTATAAGGTTCATTGGAGGATGTTTAGAGCATCTTTTGCATGTTTTCTGACACTGAACACTTTGAATTAGACTTTATGAATAAACAGTTTGAAATTAATGTAAAGAATGTAAACACAGAAGAACAAATATTTTGTACTGAAACTTGTGAGCATAGTCACATTCAGAATCCTATTTCAAATCTTTTGTGATTAAAATAAAAAGAAAATAACTTTAAGTATTTTTTGGTGGCATACCAGTACATGGTAGTCTGAGAAGTAAAGTGAGAAGGACAATTGGTTTTCAAAGGTTTTTAGTAAAACCAATGAAATAAATGTGTTGTATGCATATGTACAAAATACTCTAATATCCCTATATAGGGTCAAGTCCAATGCAATTTAATATAGCGGTTACCACATAAATAAATGGAATTTACCTATGTGTAATTTAACCTCTGTATACGTATAGCTGATCTGTAAATGCCTTAGAGGACATTAATGTCCAAACAGCATGATGAAGACCCAGGGACAAACTTTTGGTTATTAAGTCAACAAGCCTTTTATCAATGGAACAGCGGTAAAATAGATGTTTTTTGTTTAAATAAAGAATAAAGTGGTTTCATAATAGGTTTTGTCATAGGTGATGTAGAGAGACACAACAAACAAGGGAAATTTGGTGCTTTGAACAAAGTTGTAGACATTATACTGAACACATTGGGCAGCAAAAACTAATACTGCACATCACCATGAACACACTTTACCCAGACTCAAATACAATGGTGACAGCATCATATTACAGGAATGGTGTTGGTAAAAAGAGAGGCTGCAGGGGCACAGGTTTACCTTACAACCAGATGACCCTAAACAGACAGCCAGAGCTGTAAACTGGCATATACTGTGCTGGGAAAAATAAGATTATCCAGGAACTTTTAAGGTAAAAATCTCTCAGCCAGGTTTATGGAGTTAGTACAAAATAAGGGCGAAGTCTATAACAAAGAGCATCTGCAACAGCTCGTTACGTACAAAATTAAATTGTGCATCTTATACTGAAGAACTGGGAAAGTGAAAAAAAATATTTACAAGCTAAACTTTAAGAACAAGCTTTTCGACAGGCCCCACCTTTTTTGTCCTCTTGAAGCTGCAGGAACCACCTTAGGCAGATTACCGTCAGACTGGCAAAGCAGAATAACATTCTGCACACTGACCATAAATATTATTAAAAAAATAAAGCCATACATTCAAAACAGTCATTAGACTTTTGCAAGACGTTTTTTACTACAACATCAAAATATAAACAGTATGTATGTTAAAATGACAGCGCAGACCTATATCCAAATGAGAAGCTTTAATAAGAGTTGAGAATCTATGTTCACGAATGCACTCCAAGTACTGGGGCCTAGCTTATGCTGTTCATTAAACCATAACTGTCTGCAATTTTACGAAGCTGGTAATCATATAACAAAAAAGTTGCCGTGATTGTGCAAATATCATCCAATGAGAGGCATGCTGCATGTTTTACACTTTTATTTGTAGAAAATGTTAAGAACTATGCATCATACTTTCACTGAAATGTAAATAAAAAGAAATGCAAAATTGGATTTTTAACAAGATTGAAATGTGAAAAAGTTCAAGAGAAGTGTTGTTTGAGGCTTTTTAGATTATAATAAAATGTTATGTAACATATTGGAAGAAATCTTAGTTTTAGCAGTTGACCCACAGTAAATTCAGCCTAAGTTAAGTGTGTATTACATAAATACAATGCTACTGAACCCAGATGCCGAACAGATGCAGAGACGGATAAAGTGTGGCTTAAAAAAAAATAATTTAATGTCACAGTGACACTGGAGAAAATCAGGAACATCCAGCCACTCAACTGCTGTAGACAACCTCAGTCTCACTGCAGAGGCCTGACATCACTTCCTCAAAATAAATCATGACATCATCGCTGAGCTGACACAGCCCCTCTCGCTTGGCTGCACCGGCCCAGCCTCCCACAGCCTGGTCATGTGACTTTTGGGCGCTCTCTACCCTGTTGATTATCATACAGGGCGAGGGAAGTCCCGCCTCCTCCTCCTTCTTCTTTGCTGTAGAGGAAGACCCTGCTTCTCTCCTCTCTCCTGTTCTATGTTGATGCCGATGGAAGCACGAATAATACTATCTCCCTCCTTCCCCCTCATCTCTATCCCTCCCGCCTTCTCTTCCTCCTCACTCACCAGCGACGGTGCACTGTATATAGCCTGCCTGCTGCTGCCATGGAAACAGGTGTGGTTGTTTATGAGAGTGAGAGGCCAGAATGCAGGGAGATGGAGAGACAGAGCGATGTACAGATGCAGGGACAGATAACGAGCACAATTCACTGACCAGGTCCGTGGGATAAAGTCACCCTTCTCCGAAGGTACGATACCTCATGTCTGTTGCAGAGTTGTCACTTCATTGATGTTCTACTTGTAAGGTGAGATGCAGCAGTAGGGTGAAGTGCATGCACATGAGCAGCGCTCCATGCGTCGACGTTAAACTCCCAGTCGTTCATTTCTCATTACAACTCATCACCCATATTGTTTTGTAGTGGGCTGTGTCTGATCCTGCTAAATGCTATAAGTTCACAAGTTCACAAAGAAAAACAAAGGAGGACATTAAAAAAGAGAGAAAGGCAAGAATAAGCAAGGTTGCACTCTGCTCCGGTGGAGAGGGAGATGAACCATGGCTAATCTTAAAGACGTAGTATTATTTATTTAAAAAGCCGTGAAGCTGTAGCTGGTCTCCCAGTCGCCGTCCAGATACTTGATTCTGCATTTCTCTGCAAGCCTGCACAGCTGAAGCCGGAGCTTGTTACTTTTTCGCCTTTTTATTTTTTTCCACACTTTCTGTTCCTGAAGGATCCCTCTGTGCTGGATGTACACTCAATATTTCCCAATGGTGATTAATCCTTTGAGCTGCTGCAAACAGCTGGGTAGAAAGCTTTTGATTTCCCCAAGAGATAATGCAGTTGTTCTGAACGAAACCGAAGAGCCTCTTCCATTCACTCTCTATCTCTCTGCATCTCCCCGTTTTACTCTCTTCTGTCTCTGTCTCCCTCTCTCTGTCCAAATTGTTTGGTTTGCTCTTATGCTTCATGTGTGTTCGCAGACTCCCCTCTGTACTTCAGATTTTTTTGCAGGAAGCTGCTAACGGAAATGCTGATCTCAGTTTTGAGGCGTGTCTCCATCGCATATCTGTGTGCAGGATACCAAAATCTCCTCTCTGGAGCGCAACATTCGAGATCTGGAGGATGAGATCCAGATGCTGAAGGCACACAGCTTACTGAACACAGAGGACCGAGAGGAGGAAATCAAACAGATGGAGGTCTACAAGAATCACTCCAAGTTTATGAAGACCAAGGTAAAGGCGATGTGCATTCTGATTCAGAAAGAAATGGATAATCCATTTGGTGTTTTTTTTAATGTTTTTTTTAAGTTAAGCAGTGGCAATGGTCCTTATTTCCACACAAATTTTGCTTAAATGTTATTCAATGTTTAAAATATGAAAAGAGATGCTCTGAGTATATTCATAAAAACTTTTATACATGTAATTTTATTCTTGGTTCTTTTTATTTGGACAAGAGAGAAAATTAACTGATCACAACAAATACAAAAGGAAACAAACTAACCGAGTTAAAGAGATCAGAAAACCCCAAAGGACATTTTGACTTTTACCAAACTTCTGAATTAAAGTCAACATACCTAAATTAACACAGTATTTTTTTTTAGGTGCCCACACATGTCAAAACGTAAGGTTTTGTGATGTAAAAAAGACGTTGAGAAATGAAAAACTATGCTGTAATAGTTGGGTTGCAAAAGTGTTGACACCCTTAAACTAACACTTTCCTAAAGCACCTTTTCATTCAGTTCACAATTCCTTTAAAAAAAAAATAAAATAAAAATGAAAACCCTTTAGGAAGAATGCGCCAGAGTATGACGAAACAAAATCCAAGCCTCTGTGTCGTTATAAAAAGTTTGTTGTTGTTTAACCAAAAGAACATAACATACACTAAAAGATAAAGTTGAAAACATCATTTGTGTGTGGTTTTTTTTAACCTTATTTGTTGAACACAATTTATTCTCACAATAAGATAGATTTGGAGAATTTATACAAGATCAATTAGCCAAATACTGTCAAGTCAAAATGTGGGGATGTTGACAGACTTCCTCCTAAAGGAGAATGGAAGGGTAAGTTTGATCAAAAGATGCTTTAAAAAATGTAAACACAAGTGTAGACACTTTTTGTTATTCCTACGGATTTTTGGATAAAGTAGATTGTGCTGGTATACTATTTTAACTCTTGCTCACCGTTCAGAATGTCAAATTGTACATATGTGTATTTTACATTTGAGTAATGCATGAAACAGTTGCAAGAGCTGATGGCAGCTCCAGGTCAATTTAACTTACCTCCAATTTATATCATCATTTCATTACAAAATAATTGTAATAAAATTTCTTTCTGCTTTCATTTCATTTCTCTATCCAAAATCATTCTACTCAAGTGCTGAAATCTGGCAATAATAATAATATTTATTAGTAATATTTTCTTTGCTCTTTGTTTCATTAATTACAAGTCTTACCTCCAGCAGTCACTTGGGTCGGATGCACCCATGACGGGTTCATCACAGTCCTTCAGAGGGTAGCACAGAGACATGAAGGGCAAAAACTCATGCACACACTATTCCTTTAGGAGAACTTAGAGAGAATTAATCTTTATGTTTTTTGGACTGCAAATGAAAGAGTACCCAGAAAGAACAGACACAGATGCATAAGCACATGGAACCTCCTGGTAAAAGGAACCCCACAAAGGATTTAAATCATTTCACTCTTGTCGCAAAGCCACCATACAGGCCAAAACAGCTCAAACCCTGTAGTTTAATTTAAAATACTTATATATTATGCACTGAAAACTGTATTCCATTATCCTTTAATTTATTTTGGTTCATACTTCCTTTTAAAACCTCTTAAATCTGCAACTCATAAAACCACGTTTACATCAAAGCTAAAACTCTATTACAAACACGTTGTTAGTTGTCAAAGTGGGTAAGAATTTCAACTTTAGAAAATTTAGAAAACAACCAACACCAGCCAATGGTCCTGTTCTGCTTCAAAGTCCTCTAATGGTTTACTAAAAGCCATCCAAAAAACAGAACTAGTCACAGAGCAGCCACAGTTTTGTTGCTCTATTTTTAAACCTGTTGTCATTAATCATGAATAGAGACAATGTATAATATATGAAAAATGGAGGGGAGTCAACCCAAAATGTATTTTTAATGAGAGAAAACCGTGAAGATAGTAGTTTAACTGCATTGAATATCTCACCATTCGATCATATTTTCATATCATCATATCATTTTTTTTCTTACACATACACGTGTGTTACTTTTAGTTTTAAAATCAACACATTGCTAATGTGTTGCGTCTGTCAGGATGTTAATGTTTTTTGTTGTTGTTGTTGTTGTACAGATTGACCAACTAAAGCAGGAGCTGTCAAAGAAAGAGTCAGAGCTGCTGGCTCTGCAAACAAAGCTAGAGACCCTCAATAACCAGAACTCCGACTGCAAACAGCATATCGAGGTGCTCAAAGAGTCTCTCACTGCCAAAGAGCAACGTGCTGCCATCCTGCAAACAGAGGTGATAACAAAAAGCCTTTACTCGTTTGCCCACTAAACAAAACACAAACATTTCCATATCCTCCCTGGGGAATTTTAAGATGACACACTTCATGCGGTGGATGTTTGTTGTACCTTGTAATGTGGTAGCACATCAAACATAAATATTATTACAGTAAGTAACTGTGGCAATTTTCAGACTGCTCTCTTGCTGATACTTTATGTAAAAGCTGCAAGTCAACAAGGAAAAGACAGAGAACCTTTTTAAATCAACGCCGTTTTTTCTGTTGAGTTTCTGGAAAAATCTTGTTTTTAAACAAGTGCTCTTGTCATTATATACAAAGCTGTCTGTCCAACTGATCTCAGATAATGTACAAAGCACAAAAAAAAATTCCTTTGAAATTTGTTTTTGTTTTGGAGGGAATTGGAACATTTGGCAATTTTGTTTAAGCAAATAACTTGTTTGCTGGGTGTCTCTAATCCAACAAACCTGAATGAAATGGCTGAATCACCTCCTCACTGTTCAATAAAGTTCTCTAAAGTCCTGCTGATGACCTGTTTTTTGACTTACATTGAAGCATAGACACATCTAAAAGCTGCAGGACCCTCGAGTTGCCCACCCCCTCTCCTCTAAGTATAGAGTAGTGTTTAAAAGCTGCATGAATTGTATAGTTCTCCTAGAATATTAACTGAAACATATGTATGTTGAAAACAATGAGCACTTAACCTTCTCTAAGGTTTTGTGGACATCCATTACTTCAGGTTGATGCACTGCGTCTACGTCTAGAGGAAAAGGAGTCCTTTCTGAACAAGAAAACCAAGCAGCTGCAGGACCTGACAGAGGAGAAGGGAACTCTCGCTGGAGAGATCAGGGACATGAAGGACATGTTGGAGGTGAAAGAAAGGAAAATTAATGTCCTCCAGAAAAAGGTGAGAGGGGCGATGAAAACTTCCCACTGTTTGAAAGATAGCTGTAGTGTTTTGTTATAAAAAATCAACGACCACGCTAAAGGTGCGTGGCTGTAACATGTAATACTACTCTAGGAGTCATCAGAAATTTCAAACAGAAAGTGATTCAAGAGGATGTTTATTGGGATTATTGTTTCCTGGTTTAAAAAAGTCACTCAATGAAAATACACAGCAGTGTGCTTTATCTCTCTGTGACAACGTAGAGTGTTTTTGAGTGGGGTAATGTCCACAAAAAGATAAAGGCAAACAGAAATGTCCTACACCTGCTTAGCTAGAAGATGTGTGCTTATTGGCCATAAATCCTGATAGTGTTACCTGCTCATTTATTATCCTTTTAATGTTCCATTTTTATCTAAATTTCAAATCTTTTGTAAATTATGAGGACAGAGGTTTCAAAGATTTTAGCTAAACATTTTCTCCTGCTAGTTCCGCATCCCATCTGCTATGTTTAAAGAGCTGATTGCTGCTGCAGAGTTACAATTTTCCTCTGTAAGCAATTTAAATACAACCTTTTACCAGAACAGGTACAAGCATGTTGAAAAGTGGAAAGTATTTTCACAGCCAGCTCTAGTTTCTAACAAAACTGAAGCTTTAAACTGCAAAGTGTCCCTTTTAAGAAGGTATATTTAAGTCATTAGGTGATTAAGATGTTCACATGTGGAATACAAGTGATGGCCTGATTTATTGGTTATAACTTATTCACTGAAGATACAAGCAAACTGAATAAAACTGAGAATGTATCAGATTGTACAGTTATTGCATGCAGGCCTAATGTATTGTCATCGTGGAAATTGTTGTTTTTCCCCCCAAGAAAATGCAAGGATAATAATCAGAGCAAAACCCGTACCAATCTTATCAAATCCTACAAAGAATTTAAGAAAATGCGCTGCTTAAAATCCAGATCTAGACTTCCACCACCACAAAACTTACTTATCAAATAAGCTGAATATTATCCCAAACACATTTCAAACAGTTAATAGGTTCCATGTACAAACAGGACAAGTAGGTTAGATTTTTTCATTTTAAAGGAGATATTTGTAAAATATCTCCAGCTTATTTAACATGCTTCTGAGCAACACAGAAAAATGTATCATGTTAAACCAGTTTTGACTCCGAGCACTGACTGTCTTTAAAGCCAAAGACCAAAGACTTCTGCTGTTTGCATTATTATTGATGAATTAATAAATACCTGGATTTAAATCAACTTTTTAAAATGCTTGTATGTGTTCATAAATTAAGCTCTCTTGTAAGAAAAGCCTTGTTGATATTATTTTTTCTTTGTTGTCCTTCAGAGCACCTTTAACATCCTCATGTGGAGCTGCCTTGCCTCTATTAGCCTAAAAAACAAAAGCCTTTCGTTTTAAGCTAAACTTGTTTGTCTAGTCATGTCCAGGATGTTGCCAGGATCGTTTAACGTGAGCTGATGTAAGACAGTGATAGCTTTGTTTAAACAAAAGAAGAAGAATCTGTCCCGCTTTTTGGAAAAACTTTGCGAGTATCACATTTACAGACTCTCTTGTTACAGGCATTTTTTGGAATTGATGTTTTCTTTGCAAATGAGGTAATAAAGATATAGACGCACTAACACTAAATAAAATGTTGGGAGGCAGAATCTAAACAACTAAAAGAAGAGTGTCAATATCAAAACAATGTGCTGCAAAGCTGAAACCAATCCTCAGAGACAAGAAGGGATCCACAGAAAACACGGTGACTAAAACCAAAAAAAGGAAATCAACACATTTAGTAATAGACCTGTGAAGGGAACAATAACCAAGTTATAGGGTTATTAGAAGGATTTTCCACAAAATAAAAGTCTCATGCATGCTTTTTAATTCTGTTTGTTGAAATTAATTCAGTTGTTAGAATGTTTTATTGTGAATTCAATATTCTTTCATTCCTAATGATAAATTCTTCAAAACCCAACACCTTAACCAACTATGTCATTATCTTCATAAAGTTCTGTTTTGCTTTTCCGAAACAGATTGAGAACCTGCAGGAGCAGCTGAGAGACAAAGACAAGCAGCTCGGAAACCTCAAGGACAGGATCAAGTCTCTCCAGACCGACTCCAGTAACACAGACACTGCCCTGGCCACCCTGGAGGAGGCGCTCTCAGAGAAGGTGAATCACACAATGACAGTCAAGTTGAGCAAGTTTGAGATTTGACTTGTTGGTTATGCTAGCATTTATTACATAATAAATCAATGAGAAAAAGAAAAGTGTGGCTAAAATGGAAAAAGTAGTAAATATTAAGCTCTAAAGAATTTAGAGTGGAGAATAAAACTTGTTCTAGCCAACTACACAGTAATTACGGATTAGTTAGGAATCAAGTGGATTATATTTTTAAAATCTGTTGGCTGATTATTCCAAGCTTTTTTGTCGCACACCCAAAACAAATCAGTTTAAGCTTTCAATTCAAAATTTCTTAAATAATCTTGTTGCAACATCATTAAATAATACTTTGATATCATGTATGCTATATTCATGATAAATTACCATCCCAAATTTTGACAAAGGTGATACCACAACCTTTTTAAGGGACACAATAATAGGTAAAATTATTTTAGTTTTCAAAATTTCTTGCGAATAAAAATAATAATAAAAAAAAGTCTGATATAAAAGTTTATTTTTGCATTCGTGAATAAAATTAATCAGATTAAATGTCATAGATGAATCCAGATGGCTAAATATTACTCTTGAATCGCAGAGATTCACGGCTCAGATGGGAAAATGTGGCCAAAGAATTAACACGCGTAATCTTGCACACACTGTACCCACCCTGACACATGGTGGTGACAGCATTATGCTGTGGGGGGGATTTTATTCAGCACACCCACTTAGGAGGCTCTGAAAAGACTTGAAAGTGATGTTCACGTATGTTCTAAATTGCAGTTTCAAGGTTATTTGTTACTATTTCGTGTAAAAATACAGGAAAGGTTTAGGGAGACGGCTTGTTTATTAAAACATGATGAATTTAAGTGTTAATAATTAAAGAACAATGGTATTTACTTGTTTTAGATATATTTCATCTAGTTAATTAGTGCGTATTAATTTTTTTTTAGGAGAGAATTATTGAACGATTAAAGGACCAAAGAGAGAGAGAAGACAGAGAACGTCTGGAAGAAGTGGATTCCTACAAGAAGGAAAACAAGGACCTTAAGGAGAAGCTCAACAGCCTGCAAATAGAGTTAACAGAAAAGGAGGTAAGTGTGAGATCTTCTCTGCGAGTGTGTCAAGGTCGATCCACATGCCCCGCTTTGTGGTTCTTTGTAGAACATCCAACTCTTCTTTCACTAAGGGCTGCAGTGCATCTACTAAGTGTCCCTCTCAGCAGCTGTCACTGATTCTGTGACCTTTTTACTCCTGCTGACATCTGAAAGGCTGCTTGATTTAAACCTCTGCTCAAAGTTTGTGCTGGTTGTCTACCTGCAGTCGAGTCTCATCGATCTCAAAGAACACGCATCATCCCTGGCGTCGTCTGGCCTCAAGAAAGACTCAAAGCTCAAGTCCCTGGAAATTGCGATTGAGCAGAAAAAAGAGGAGTGTAGTAAGTTGGAGACGCAGTTGCAAAAGGTAGGTGTATTTCCTTCCCTTAATGCAAGATCACTCATCACCATATTTATAAGAGATGGCTTTGGTCGGTTCTAACAAAACTAGTAGCTACCAGCTTTCATTTCATGTTTAGATGCGTAACTTGAGATTAAACAGTTTTCATTTTTGCAAGAAATGGCCTCCAAATAATAGATCTGCACAAATGAAAGCTCAATCGACCTCTGACACATAGTTTTACCACTTAAAATGACAGGATTAGGACACTGGGTAACTGTTGCTGAAGCGGGTACAACATGTACGAATGGGATAGTCCTTGATGTGGTTGTCCTTTGTTCAATTTCCGATCTACCAACTGCATATTTCAACTTTATCTCTTCTCCTTCACCTGTGTTGTCAAGCAAATCTTCAATAAAGTCCACTTGTGGCAAAAATAGGATTAATATGTTAAATAAAATAAAATAAACACTTCAAACATATTTGTACCACACTTAATGTAGTTACATTTATTTCAGGTTACATTCTCAAACTTCAATGTGTTTTATACTCTTCTGTGTAAAAAATAACGACAAAGTAGTACATGATAGTGCAGCAAAAATAAAGACATTACATGATATTTTTAAATTCAAGAAAACATTTTTACCAAAAAATCTACAGCTTTGTTTTAGAACATCAGTAAATAAACACTATCAGGAGGACCAAGGAAAACAGCAGACGGATCAGAGAGGAAGTTCTTAAGACATTTAAAGCAGGATTGGTTTATAGAATGCTTTCAATTTACCAACGTGGAGTGAGGTTTAAGTTGTTTTCTGTCTTTGCTTATTTCCTGTTACTTTAAACAATATCTAAAACTATAAAACTATTGTTGTTTGATAGTTAATTCTGTTGTGGGGAAGTTGAGAAAATTACACTGAAAGCTTGTCTGAATTATAATTTTTATCCAGTGTTGCATAAATCGCAGCACTTCAGGATCCTGGCTGTCTTCACTTTTTCTCCTCTGCTGCAAGCCGCCGTACTTTGTCACAGCGCTGCACAGAACAAGAAATCCCTTCATCTTTGTTTCATAATCCATAGACCATCCCAGTGTCTGTCCATCTAGAGTTGGGAGTGTTTTACTCCTGTTAACCTTCAACAACACATTCAGTTCTGAAAACTGTGTTCCTTTGCCATCATACTTGTATTATGTCTGATCCTGCTGTTATCTCCTGTGGCTCAAACTAAGCCCTAACACTTAACTCTCCCTGAACCCTCCCACCCCTCCTTTCTAATGTCCCTTCCTCGACCCCCCCTCTGTTGGCAATGTAGCAAGCTGAGCAGCTATTCAGTCACATGAACAATCCTGTAAGTCCCTCTCTTGTGGCCTGTGAGGCACACATTGAACGCATGAGGACACTGAGACGTTCTTTGAAAAATGCTAGATGGTGATCATGGCGATTCCCAGCACAGGCACTGCTTTCCCCCATTGGCCTGCATGTTGCCCATTGCACCGTACAGATATTATAAGCTTTGACCTGAACAGAGAGTCCTGTCCTCCTATGGTGATTAATGTCTGTGTCTGAACGTGTGAACATAGTGTGACGCAATTAACATAGTATTTTTATTTATTTCTGTTATTGTTTATTGTCAGCTGAACTCTGCACAATTTTCACATTACATAACATCTACTGGGATTTACCGCAGTAGTTTTTCTTGAGCAAAATTTTAGCTAAAATGTTCTGCACTCCAGATGCTGCAACATAACCACAACAGCTTGAGATAGTCGGTGAAACATATAAAACATGAACAATGCAGCTGCTGTTTCAGAGCAATCAGTTGGAGACTCACAAGGGTGTCCACTGTTTCTGCCATCGCTGCTGAAGATGAGTAAAAAGGGATTTATCTCTTTTTTCTTTTTTCGTGTTATCACTCTACCCTCTTCCTAATAGTGCATGGATGCAAGATTAATATGTCTTCATATATACCCTGGTTTGTCACACTTCCAGTCATTCTATATCTTTGAAGGACCCCAGTAGTACTACACTTGAGTAAAAATTTTCTTGAGCTCATTCCCTGTGTAATTGAGGTCAACACAAAAATGTCTCACTTAAATGTTTGAGGAGGGCTTAAGAAAAATGGCCCACTGAAGGAATTAACTATTAAAAATCACATTGAAATCAGTTTTGTTTATTTATATCGTAGGAATTCACCATAAGGTATTTAATAACACCTTACAAGAAAATGTATTTAAATCCAATCATACACACATGCCAGTTGATCCTAGCTATGAAATGATGCATCAAGTTTAATATTAAGATTAATTTAAAAGGTTCTCTGTCTAAAGAAACCCAGCAGATTGCCTCGAGTCACTTACTCGGAGCACTAACTCCTACAGGAGCAGCATGCAGCAGCAGCCAATAGCTTGTGTTGTTGACTTTACAGCAAGCCTTTACTCTGGCAATGCATGTGGTAACAGTGGAGAGGAAAAATTCCCATTAATAGCAACTAACCTCCCACAGCACCTGGCAATTTTGCTAGAAGAATAGAGGAGCAGACTGAGAAAAATTGGTTAGTCCATATACAAGTCTAGAGTAGCATTTATAGAGATAGTTCTGGATAGTCTACTTCTTGGCACCCTCAAAAATGTAATAACTTAAAGCAAATAATCTAAAAGTTTTAAACAAAATATAAGGTGTTTGGCACCAGAGACTTTGCATTAACCAAAAGATTTGAAGTGTTAGTTTTCAACCCAAATAAATTTAAAAGTAAATCCACTGAATCAAAATAATTTTTTTTTTATAAGCGGAAAATTTTACTACTGCAACAAGATTAGTGAATTTAATTTAAACTAAATACGGAGGGTGCTGCAATAGGCTTACGAAAACTGTGTTGTCTTTGAAGGCTTTTATAAATGAACACAAATTTATGTTGCAGAGTTGTTATGTTGTACTTTTCGTTATCGAAATGGCAGTTAAACTATCTTCTGTTTTAAACAAAAACCTTAAAGTCAATGAAATAAGACAAATATCTTACTCTGTATTACAAAAGGGTCCAATGTTCTGACTTTGCAATTACTTTGATCACCCACTCTTTGAAATGTTGCTAAGAGATTCATACTGCTTAAATTTTTTATTTAATTTTTTTTTATCACATTAAAACCACAGAATAAATACATTTTGTTGTGACTTTATGTGAGAGACTAGCACAAACTGTGAAATATTTGTAAAGTGGAAGAACATTATAAAAACATTTTTGGAAAAAATTAAAAACTGAAAAGTGTAGCGCCATTTGTTTTCAAAGCTCATTATACTAAAGTGTTGAAATTTCAGTTTTAACACTTACGACAGTCATAAACTCTTGCTGTTTTTAGATTTTTCTTGTGCTTGTAAGACAATCCAACCCCAGATAATAGGCAATTTTTTTTAACAAATCTCAAACTTTGGACTACAAAGTCCAGGGGATTTTTGATGGATTTTTTTATAGATAACACATTCTTTAATGTTACTAAATTCCTCTTGCTTCACTTTTTGCATACAGTCGATTGAGTTTGCATGATTTGTTGCATGTTGTTATTGTTGCAGCGCTTCCCGTTTTTCTCAGTGTGGTGCTGGTAGCGTACGAGCCGTGGGTGGAGATCGCTGCTGTGTTTTGCCGGATGGCTCTGTAAAACATTGCACCATATGTGGTTTTTTTTTGTTTGCTTCCCAAGGGTGATGTGTACTTTTGTTGTGACTCAAATGGAAAATAGATTTTCAACGGTGATGAGATTTGTCCGAAATGGCCAAACCTTCACAGTCTTGTTTTTGCAATATACTATACAGTGACCATAAAAAAAGACAAACACAGACATACCTTACTGCACCTTACGTACTAACCAAGGATGCGATGACTGGGATCCTCTGAGGGACATTTAAATTGAGCTAAATAATAGGTCTGTCAGAGCTGATGAGCCAGCACCAGTAATGATGGCTTGGGTCACAATGTTTACTGTACTTAGCATTACATTGCATTCACAAACACAGAGAGACAAGGGCATCTAGTACAAAAGTTTTAAGGACAGTGCAAATTTGTGAGCTCTCCATGCCTCTGTTGGCTTGATGATATGAACTGACTGACTGGTCATTTTTCCTCCGCACATGGATGCAGAAGGCGCACGAGGGGGAGCAGCAGCACTCTGGGTCCCGAGGAAACCTGGAGTATGTGGACAGAGTAAAGCTCCTGGAAAAGGAAGTGAACTACTACAAAGGCGATGCAGGCAAGGCTCAATCAGAGGTAGAGAGGCTCCTGGACATCCTACGAGAGGTGGAGACAGAGAAGAATGACAAGGACAAGAAGATTGCTGAGCTGGAAAGGTTAGTAACTTTTCTGACTGAAGATGCTGTCCTCTCTGTCCACCAGATACCCTGAATTTAGTTTAAATAGTGGATATTAAATTGTTTTCTGTGAAACACTTAATAAATGTGGTATAGTGAGAAATGCTAGCTGTCATCAGAGTTTTATACCAGCCAATTCAAAGAAAACAAACTGTGTATTTATTTTAAAAGCTTTTTGGCTAGTCACTGTCATTTCTCTCCATTCGTATTTCACAAATTGTTTGGTTGTAAAATTTGCAAAGAATTAGTTTTTGTGGCACGAATGATTTTTTTGTCTGTTTGTGTTGGATGCGTTTTTACATCAAGTTATAATCTACTACTTTTTGTGACTCTGGTTTATTGATGGATGGTGTCTGAAAGCCTTTGGAAGGCCATAGACTTTTGCATTTTTATATTAATTTTCTATAACAGTTTTGTTTCTGGTAAATGTTATGGTTTGTTATTCAGGGGAAATCGCCATAGTGTATTTGCTGGATGTACTTTAATGTTTTTGTAGGAAGTCCTTATAGAACATCAATAATATCTGCAGGGTTTTAGATGTTTTAGCTGCCAGGAAATGCAATTTTTGCCTTCATTTTAGACACAGTAACATTTCCTAAAACTTTGGTTTGTAAAGTTTTGATCTCAAGATTTTCAATTAACTATTACAATATTACACGGTAGAAAATATATATTCCTTACCAGAAGCTTCTTAAATGTTTTATGTTTCATCTGACTTAATATTAAACCCTTCACTGATTCTGAAAGCATTTTACCTGGACTTATTTCCTCATTTAATATTTCCACACAAAAGGGAGATGCTACAATGACATGTAAGCCTGAATGTAAATATTGATTCAGAAAGAAAAAGACTTCTTAAGATTTCACCAGACATGCACAGATGTAAAATCATTTGATGTAGTCCCCAGCTTTATTTGTGGATCTTTAGTTAGAAAGGTTTCTGTTTTTTTGGGGAAACACTAATAGTCCTCTTATTTTATGACAGTAGTACATAGAGTTACTGATATCTGTAAATGAGTATCCTTCAGTCATGAATTTACAGGACTGACCAACATGTAACTGCTGTGGCCTCCTCTTCTTTCATTCCACTTATACCGTAGTTTAGCATAGGTACAAGTCAGTGCTTGTAATAGTGCACACTTAGTTGAGTTCTTTTCTTAGTCTTTCATCAAATTTAACTGAACAGTTTTCCTATTTATTAACAAAGTACATAACTATTCATTTTAAAAGAGCAGTTCAATCATGCAAACATTACAGATTTTCCCCCAGTAGCTTTATCATTTAGCAGCTTAACTATAGAAATAGCTCTGGAAAGCCTAACAGTTCAGTTCCTTCATTATGACTATGAGGAAAATAGAGCAGAGAAGATCTGTCTTTAAAGACTGAATTCCCCCCTGCCATATCCACCCATCCTCTATTTATCCAATGAGTGGAGAAACATGACTGTTTTTAACTACAGACTTTGTCAAAAAAGATAGTTTTAAGCCTAGTTCTTAAGCTAGACAGGATGTCTGCGTTAGGGACTAAAACTGGGCGGTGGTTCCACAGTAGAGAAGCCTGAAAACTAAAAGATCTTCCTCTCATTCTACTTTTAGAAATTGTATAAACCACCAGTAAACCTCTTGTCTGAGAGTCGAGGGGTCTTTCTGATTTATATTACATATCCTGGTTGAAAACAATACTAAGACTTTCCTTTTGTTCCAGAGGCAATTTTATTGCAGTCCAGATTATGTGATTAACTAAGTGATTAACTAGTGATAAAATAATGTGATTAATTGAGTTTTCTTGTCCTCTTTTGCCATCCTTACCCACTTTTTCATCCTGTATCCCCTCTGTCTTTTATCCCCCTCTTTACCTCCCACCAATGGTCAACCTCAACCTCTGTTAATTTCCTCCTAAATCTTTCTCATATTGGATTTTGAATCTTTAACCTGTCCTTCATCCTCTTTGAAACTATTTTGTGCCCTCCTTTTTGAAATACATTTTAAAAAGCCCCCCGTCCATTGCCCCTCGCCAAACCCCTCGTTCTGGAGGCAGAGCTCCCCCTGACCCCCTCCCTTCTGTGTCTGCCGCCCCTCAGCAGATAGGGGGCATGGTGTGGGATTTCCTGGGAAAGTGAGTGCTCCACCCTGACACTTCAGCTCAGCTCGGCTTCCTGATTTAAATGATCTTGGACTGAAACTGCATCTGGTTTCACCTGTGCTCCCGGTTCTGCCTGCTCGCTGTAGGATGCACAGAAATTTGTATTGCAGTGGCAGTCTATGTTTGTAATCCATGTTTTCATTACTTGTTTCTACACATAATCCATAGACTCCTGAGTGCAACTTTTGTTTTTCCATTATTTATTTTTTTGTCAGTCACTGTCTGCATCTACTTCATAAATGTATTTTTTCTAGAGCATGTGCAATATAATAAAAAGTTTGCATGTTAGTTTTCTAAAAAAAAATATTACTAACCATTCAGTCCTCTGTGCAAAAGTTGTACACCATCTCTACTTTGTTCGCATTATCTATTTTTTAAAGATATTTATGAATTTTCTATTTTGAACTTCACAATCACAAAAACAAACAAAAAAACTGAACAGTTGGTGCCTTATTGGAAATCCATTGTAATAGAATATTCTTCTGAGTACAAAAGGTCTGGATGTCATACAGTTTGCTGGAGTTTTGTTTTTTGACATGTTTACTTTGTAGACCAAGGAGGAGAGACACTAGATCAGGATCAATATTCATTTTTATATTCTTCCTGATTTCACCCATAACAGATTCCCAGTACACCTGGATCTTAGGGCATGACCACAGACAGTGTGTGAGGCTGCCTTCCTGTATTTTACATTTAGGGCACTGTGAGGAGGACCCTGGTTTAAACTTTCATACCCTGTTTGGGGTTAAATGGTCTCTATGTAATAATTTAAGTTGCAAAGCCCAGGAGCGATTACAAATAGTCATTTTTCTGCCATAGTTACAAATACTTTTCCACATTTTTGCAATGATTTCAATATTCAGTCCTCCTCCCCAGGTCTGGGCCAATGTTTGTGAATCAACGTTAAAGTGTACTTTTAATGCTTTATAGCACAGACTAAGAGACACCTCATTGGTTCCGAAGAACAACTTTTTTGAAGCCCGAAATCTCAGTATCATTGGGTTGTGTTGATTCTTCTTTTACATAGTCTCTAATTTGGAATTTCTTTAAAATTATTTTTCCTTTTTACTACATAGGTTTCCAAACTTGAGTATATGACATGAGAATACTGTCTTTGAAAAGACAACCTAAGGATGAAATACCATTCCTCAACCATTCCCGAAAACCTGCATCCCACATATCCGGAAGGAAGTTGCGGTTCTGAGCAAGGGGGGTAAATGGGGATGTTTTTCTTGCTCTCCCCTCCATATCTCGAGCTAATGTCCATGCCTTAACCGTATTAACATTAATTGGATTGTTACAGTTTTTTTTTTATTGTTTTCATATTTTTAAGAAAGAGCAGGCTTTTGAGAGGGCAGTCACATAAGGACGCCTCTTTATCTAGCCAAACTGTGGATGGATTTCCAGATATCCACTCTCGGGAATACAATATAAGAGAACTCAATTGATATTTTTTTAGTTCTGGAAGATCTAGGCCCCCCATGTTCCTTGGAAGCTGAAGTCTTGACATTTTTATGAGCACCCTTTTTTTCTCCAGATAAAGGAGCTATACCAACTCTTTAACTTTTGGATCAATTTCTGAGTAAGAAGAATAGGCATCATTCTGATTGAGTGGAGCAAACAGGCAATATTCATTTTAAGAAGCGAAATTCTACCTTGCCAAGATACTGGAAGATCATTCCAGCGCTCAAGGTCTAGCTTAATTTGATCAAATAATTAGAGAAAGTTTGCTCTGAACATCTGATCGAAGGCAGGTGTAACAAACATACCCAGGTGTTTGAATCGTGCCGGAGACCATCTCAATGGAAAGTTAGGAATGTAAGCTTGACCACCCAGGGGCATAGCCTAGAACTTGATGTGGTTTGTCTTCTACCCAGCGAATGAGCCAAACTGGTGTAGAGAGTTTCAATCCAGCTGATGAAGTTTGGACCAAGCCCGAATTGGTGCAGGGTGTACAACCACTCAACGCGTTCAAAAGCTTTCTCCGCATCCAAGGAGACCACAAGACCCTCGGTTCCCCTCGATGACACACTTGAATCAGGTTTAAGAGCCGCCTGACGTTATTGCAAGAGTTACGATTCTTGATGAAGCCTGTTTGGTCCGCTTTTATTGAGAGGGGTAAATTATTCTCCAGACGTGTTGCCATAATTTTGGAAAGTATTTTGAGATTTCTGTTAAGTAAGGAAATTGGTCTATATGAGTAACAGTTTTCTGGAGGTTTTTTATTTCTTAAGAATTAGGGATATATTTTCTCCCTGAGAGAAGGGGGAGAGCACCAGTACCAGATGAGTCATTTAGTATGCATTAATAGGACTTTTCTAAAAAATCCATAAACTCCTTATAGAAATCAGCTTAGAGCCTATCTGGGCCAGGTGCTTTACTCACCTGTAGGAATCTGATGGATCTCTCCACCTCTGTCTCAGATATTTCTGAATTTAAATATTTATTTATTTTCATCTGGTAATTTAGGAAGTTTAATATGAGAGAAGAAAATTTCCATTAAAGATTTGGAGTTGTCACCTTTTACAGAGTGATACAGATTTTTGTAAAATTCAAAAAATGCTGCATTTATTAACCAGGCATTCGCAGAGCAGGAACCTGTTCTGTCAGAAATTGAAGCAATTGTTAGAGAGGCCTTCCGAGTTTTTGTAAGGTATTTACCTTGTTTATCCCCATGTTCAAACAGCCTCTGCATAGCAAATTTGACTTTATCTGCGGCATTCTGTGTCAGTAAAGTGTCCAGCGAGCACTGAATGGTACCGATCTCCCTCAACTTAGATTGCGTAGGTTATTTTTAAAATTTTCTTTTTCTCCAAGACTAAGCCTGCTTTCAAATATATTTTGTTGTTCTTTAATTTTTGTTTTTTTGCTGCATTTATAAGATATGATTAGTCCCCAAGTGACTGCTTTAGCCGTATCCCCCAGCAAAGAAGAGCTGCTGGCAGAACATGTGTTGACAGAAAAGAATTGTTAAAATTCTGTTCAAAAATACTCCACAAGATTTTCAGCAAAATCATTGGGTTTATTTTCCAGTAATTAGATTAAGCTTTTGCATTATTAAGGGTATAAATTAAATACACGATCATGATCAGATATGACAATGCGTCTTATTTTGCAAGAAACAACCTATTTTAAAATTGTTTTAGTGAGGAATAAATAGTCAATACATGTATCACACTCATGGGGTTTGGAGTAGAAGGTGTACTCTTTTCCAGCTGGATGAAGTTTTTATCCACACATCCACAAATCCAACCTACTTAAAAAGATTAAACACCTGCTGTCATCTCCTCAAAGCAGGGACAGAACTAATTGGGAATCTATCAGTCAGTGGATATCTGAGACTGTTAAAATCACCTCCTACTATTACATTTTCTAAAGGGAAGCCTGCAAGTTTTGAAGTTGATCAAATGTTCTGGTGGAAAATAAACATTAAACGTAGCAAATTATGTGGACTTCTATTCCCAATAGTTCTTCAAGCTTTTGTGGTCAATCAGCCTTTTTCTTTCAATTCTGGCTACTTTTTGCCGTTTTCAGTTCTTTGTTTCTCAAACATTGTTTTAAATATTTAAACAAAAAAAAGGCATTACGCTTCTAGTAAGGTGCCCAAAGAGCCAATTAAAGATTTGATCTTGTTTTAACACAACACCAGTTCTTTCCTTGGATTTAACCCCTCTATCTTCCTTGGGGTCAATTTGACCCCATTCAAAGTTTATCAATCAAAAAATACTAGTTGACTTTTTTATTTTTGCTTCATAATTCATGACTTTTCCTAAATTGATGGGGACAACTTTTAAAGTACAACATCTTTGTAATGATAGTTTTTCTATTTGCTGAACGCATACTGTACTCACTTTTCGTCCTCAGTGTCAATTTGACCCCAAGCTTTTTTAGCTGTTAAAACCTGTCCTTCAGTGTGTGTGACCTAACATGACTACACCTGCTGGTGCAGCAGAGCAATTTTAGTTGATACATTTAGTTTTATTTCCATGAGAACTTTGATACTTCTGGATTATGGGCATGAAGGTATGTCTGTGTGACCTTCAAAATGGTTCCAGGACCCGCCAGATATGCAGTGAGCCATGTTGATGACATCAAGTCGTTATTTGAGCTCTTCATTACACTATCTATCAAAAATATTGTGCTTTGGATGACAAATTTAGAGGGGAAGCGTGTGTATGAGGACAGTTGGAAAGACGTGGATGTAGTTGACTTAGAAACCTTAATTTGTCTTGCTAATTTTGCCAGGAGTGTACAAGTCAAAAAGTGCAGCAACAACAAGCCTTTGGAATGCTGAGACTTGAAGAGCTATATTTCCAGCCACCATGTCTCTGAAGAAATTCCAGATTTAGTTCAGTTTTGATGATAAACAAACAAGGCAGGGCCAACAAGAACATGACAAACTTGCGGCAATAAGGCATGTGTGGGACAAGTGGGTGCAGCATTTACCCCTGATTTATAATCCAGGTCCGATCATGAGTATTTTTTTCACATCCTACGCCCTGGGTGAGGAACTTTTCAAAAGAAAAGTTAAAATGCTGGGGACATGGGAGAATAAAATAAACCCGAGCTTTGGCCTGAAGGGGGCACTACAGTAAAAGTCCCATCCATCATCTCCAAAACTAGACTTGTCATTAATTTTGAGAAGTCAATTTAAGAAGATTTGTATTTAAAATTCAAAACAACGTTTTTATCCTTGGGCGATAGGAGGGTTAAGAACCTTTCCGATGCCTGAATGCCAAACCACTAAAGGAAGGAGAGTTAAATTATGTAAATGAAAGAAAAATACAGAAAGCATGGTTTCTCGCAAAAAAATAAATAAAGAATGACTAAAGACCTTTGCACAGGATTGTGCTGCAGTATAAAGTGTTTAATATCCACAAGTTCTTTATATTAAATACTGTATACTGTGGTGTTCCCTTGATTTACTAGGTAACAAATGGTACTGTTCTGTTTGTTTTTGCTTGTTGATGTAATGATTAATCATAAAGTCACATTTTTCACATAAAGAATACCACATTTTACAATTTATAGCACCAGCATTCACAGATTTATCACAAATGCTGCTGTTTTAGCTATTGACATTTAAGTGCATTTTTGTTATGCTTTGTAAAATTATTAAAACTACTTAAACGTTCCCACATTTTCCTGTAGCACCCACAAACCTGACAACATTTTATTCAATTTTATGTGAGACACCAACACTAAATTTTGAAATTTATATATGCATCTATTTGCATTCATCCCTGTGAGTCAGTACTCTGAATGCAGTTTCTTTGGGGTTTCGCTTTACCAGTTTAGAACGTATAGAGGCAGATGACGGTACCTACCAATCAATCCAGTGGGTTTGTCGGGAACTGACCAATCAGTGGTCGCACTTTTCCCTGAAGTAAAATTGTTCTTACCTGGAGTAAACAAGCCCAAAATGGCTGGGTTTTTAATTGCAAACATGCAAATATTTGGCAAAAAATTATTGTAAAATATGGCTGAACACCTTCAGTGGAGCACATGCAATTCTGACATCAGTTAATCAGAGTATTTATAGGGCGAATACAGTTTAGTCTTTTTCCAAAAGGAACAAACCTCCAGCCGAACTTGGCTCGGTATGAGCAGCAATATCCTATACCAGGGATATTTGTATGCTTAATGGATAAATCATACATTAATGCATGATATTAGTTGTGCTTGAGACTAGATTTTATGTATAATCTATTTTGGATTTTTTTGCCACCTGACAGAGAATACTTACATATATTCAAAAAAAATGTTTAACGTTGATATGGTAAAAAACAAAAAAAACATTTTTAATTTCACTATCTCTGCCATTATAAACATTTTTCTTATGGTCTAAGATAATCTCTACCTGAATTGCACTTCCCTGGGGTCGAAGAATTATTTCATGTCAGTTAGCAAAGAAACAAAACATTATCTTTGTCTCCACCATAAATACCTAACAATAGGTTCTAGTGTGAGAATGGTGGCAATTCTTGGAGATGTGAAAAAGTTAAGCAGTTTTTATACTTTTTTTCTAGAGCAAGTTACAAGCACTGATTGAGCATTTTCTGGGGGGGTCTGGTGTGATTCTTTCTGCTTCTTTTTTTATTTGGGTTGACCTCACTGCATTCGTTGTTCCTACTTGTGGCTCATGTAGAAAACACCTTTTATATTTAAAGATTTTCCCTATCACTCACTGTCACTCACACACGCAAATGTGGGTCATTTCTGATTATATTTGTTTTACTGGCTGTTTGTTAAAGCTTTTATAAATAGTATCTTTCCTCAGGTGTTAGACCTTTCTTTTCTATGGGCAAACTTTTACCCCTTTTAATTCCACCCATCTGTCCGTCCTTATTTCTTTCTGTTAGTAATTACTTATTTAAATATTCATCAAAATAACCTCATCCGGTATCTTCTCATTTTCCCAGTTTCTACCTCCCAGTCTGTCTCAACCGTGCTACTACCTCACCCTAACAGATACTGAGGGAAATACTCAGAAAAGTGATCAGCATGACTAAAGCTGTTTTGCTGTTAGTATGTACCATCAGGGTGGAGATGTTACACTTTGTTGAATCAGGACTGCATCCTTATGAGTTTGCTCTCATGATAAATCCCATGCAATTACAACTAATGCTCTTAAAAACATTTTCACCCTCTTAATCAAATAACCCTTAGCTGTCTTTACTCCTCGCCCCAGTTTTGCGCCCACATGTTTTGCCCGGCTGATATTTTGTCTGTCTGACTGCATGTCTGTCCTTCCCAGCCTTGACAGCAGATGCACAGCGCTTCTTGTTGTTTAGAGAAAGCGCATCCTGCAATAGCTGCGTCAGACTGGTCCAGCCTTATCTGTAATTTCTAATGCAGTTGGATAATTATAGCACAGCGTTATCTCCCCAATGTGTTTTCTATATTTGTGTTTTAATTTTCCGTTCCACAATTTTGTTTTCATTTTTTTGCTTTTCTTCTGTGGGTTTTTTTCCTGCTTCCAATATTTTCTTCACATGTCCTTCTCCCTATTGTCTTCTACCCTTAAATCTACCTATCTGCAGTTTAGCTCCGAGGTAAGACATTTCCTTCAAATTTAGTAATCCCTCTCCACTTATGTTTATCCAGATTGCAATTAAACCTTTCAACCCTCAGAACAATGACATGAGGCTCAGTTCATGGGATATGGGATGCTTTGTTACTGATGTTATTAATGTGCCTTTTTGACATCTTAGCTTCCTTTTAGATTGTATTTGATTGCTAATGTGGTATGGAAAAGCTTTAAAAGTGTGTAATGTTACAGGCAAGGAGGAAAGGATCAGACCAAGAAAGGATCGAATATCAAACTGGGACTACAAGGAGACAAGAAAGGCTTAGGACAAGATCCTCGAAAGGAAGGCTCCTTAGACAGTGGTCACCATTTAAAGGTTAGGATTTAACCTATTTTTCACACAAAACAGGTTAGTTTCTGTATGTATAAATACCTACAGTGCAAATCATAAATTTTAAAACAAACAACGTGGGCATGAAAAATTATTATGATGATGCGCATTTCAGGACACGCAAGGTGACTTTAAAAAAAAAGAAACGTTGAAATAATAGATAACTATTATCAAGTATCCCTCTCTTTCAATGTCTCTATCAGGGTGGAATCAACAATAACATCAACTTCTCAGCAGCACTTGCTTTGCTTGCACTTGGTCATTGTGTGTTTTCTGTTTGGTCAAATGTGATGTCTGTTAGCTGGAGGAGCTGATGGGTACGCTGGAAAGGACGAGGCAGGAGCTGGATGCCACCAAGCAACATCTCTCCTCCACACAGCAGTCTTTGCAGGAGCGGGACAGCCACCTAACTAACATGAGACAGGAACGCAGGAAGCAGCTGGAGGAGATCCTTGAAATGAAGTCAGTGTTGTTGCTGACTTAGCAGCTTCTCCTTTCTCTATTAATTTTAAATGCAGTTTGAGGAATTACACTGTTATTTACTAAGATAACACAGAATATGGAGTGCAAATGCTGAAATCCTATAGCTTCATGTAAAAATGTATTTATCAGAATCAGAATCAGAATCAGAATCAGGCTTTATTGGCCGAGTATGCTCACACATACAAGGAATTTGTTTTTGATTACACAGATGCTTGCAGTGCACGAAAAATACAGGAAAGGCACAAAAAATACAATAAAGACATTTGTAACATTTAGCATCTGTAATTTATATAATTTTTTAAAGTGCAGTTTTGTGCAGTATAAAAACTATAAAAGTTATAAAAATATATAAATAAATTATCTGTGTTGTCCCCTCTCATGGATGCAAGTAGTGTTATAATGTTATAATATAACTTGTGCTTGCAGATCCAAAATACTTTTCAGTGTGGTCAGGATTCCTTTGGCATTTCAAACAAATTACTCCCATAGATGGTTCCTCAAACAATTAATGAATGTTGCATAACATCTTAAAATATTATTGGATGCAAACATTGGGTACTGTTTAGTGGTTCACTTAAATTAAGTGGTGTTTTAAAGAAATTATTTGATATTGAACAGGTTCTATTTTTCTTGTGTGGCAAAATCTTGAGGTTTGTCAGACTTTGCTCAATGCCTCCGTTTAAACAAGTCAATTAAATACTGCGTAATGCCTATGCTACAAACACCTGGTTATTAATTTTGAGGCTTAATATTGCTTTTAAAATACTTCAGGAGCATTTAAAAGCCTTTGGGAATTTGACAAACTATTAAATGAGTGTATTCTGATAACAGGTTGTTTTGGGTATAAACAGTGTCTAGCACAGATGAAACCAGTTTTGCTGCAGTTGTTTTGAAACATTTTCAACATTTTAGACCACATGTGTGGGGATTATATTTATTGTTTTGGGTTTTTGTTTCAGACAACAAGCTCTGTTGGCAGCCATCAGTGAAAAAGATGCAAATATTGCATTGCTGGAACTATCTGCCTCCAATAAAAAGAAAACCCAGGAGGAAGTGATGGCCCTGAAAAGAGAGCGGGACAAACTGATGCACCAACTCAAACAACATGTTAGTAGCACTGTACTTTGCATTTCAAACATTGTTAAAAAATGAACAAACTTTGTTATTGTCAGAGTTGCACTTATTAGCTGACCTTCAAAAAGTATAAATAATTTTACCTTTTAGAGGTTATTATAAGGCTTTCAATGCTTATAGCACAGTTTTAAATCTGCCTATTATTTTTTGCCTCTTTATCTTCAAGGCTTCTAGCTCCTAGATTATTTTCTTAAGAAATTTCGCAATTAGTGGGAATACCCGTTCGATCCCATTTGTGATCATTGTCTACTTAGACAATAATCTAAACTGATTTGATCATGTTGAACAAACAATTATTATTATTCATTTATTTAAGAATTTTTTGTTTTTTGTGAGTTTTATATTATAGACAACAGAAAGTGCCACATGTTAAATGGAACCAAACCTTTATCCAACTTAGCCTGAGGTTTTCCATTCTGAACAAAAACGAATCAAATTGTCTGCCCTACAAGATTTGCAGTGCAGTGGAAGGTAATTCTACTCATTTCTAAGACATCAGGAATGCTTATTAGTAAAAGTTTTAAGAAACGGTGGATACTTTTTATTTGACATTTTTGCACTTCTTTGTTTTGTTCTATCACACAAAATGTAAACTACATTGAAATATGTGGCTGTAACATGAGAGGAAATTTAAAGCTTTCAATCCATTATAGTACATACAAATCTTTTTTCAGCAACACTCAAAACATCAAATTCTATATTAAAAATTTGCAGAGTTACAATTACTCTTAGCCCACTGAAGAATTATAATTCTGTCCAAGAGACTATTTCAACCTAATGAGTTGCATTATTGAAAAAAGGCCTACAAAATCTTAATTTGTTTAAAAACCTTTTGTTTTACATTATTAGAACAGTGTGTAATGAGGTTTTGTGCTTGTTTTCCTTTATGGGTGTAAAGGAATTGCATTTTGAAACAACAAATCCTTTTGCTCCAATGTTCTTCTCACAGACACAAAGCAGAATGAAACTGATAGCTGATAACTATGAGGACGAGCAGTATCATCCACACACCCATCACCTCCAGCCACAGCCCCCACATGCCCAGCCTCAGCCACAGCCCCAGTACCCCCACCCGACCCATGCTCAGCAGTCACCTTACCAACATTCCCCCCATCCCCAGCACCCACAGCACCTGCAGCACCCACAAGGCCCGCCCCAGCACCCACATCCACAGCAACCACAGCCACAGTTCCCTCAACACCCACAACATCCACAACACCCACAGCACCCTCAGCATCCTCAACCACTGCCTCAACATCCACGGCCCCCACAGCCACAGCACCCCCACCAACAGCACCCCCAGCATGTGCCACAGCATCCGCATGGACATCCTGCTCCACAGCACCCTCACCCTCAGCACCCACATGGCCCTCCCACACAAGCACCTCACCCCCAGCATCCTCACCCTCAGCACCCTCAGCATCCCCAGCATCCACATCACGGCCAGCATCCTCGTCACCCTTCACCCCACCATCGTGGAGGGCCAGCCCGAGGACCCCCACATGCTGGTCACCGTCCCTCTCAAGACCAGGTTAGTAAATTTTTAAAGTAATCCACCATCTTTTAAACAATTTTGTGAAACACAAAGCGCTTTCCAAGAATAAAAACAGGATTTGTGCCCACTTAATTAAAAACACCCTGGAACAAAACCTGTAACATGCTATAAGACTTTAGATTGGGACTGGGTATTTATCCAGCTAAACAGCAAACCTAAAATACTGCCATTCCTATACAGCGAATAGTTTACTTCAAAGCATTTCAAGGTCTAAAAGTGGCTCAGGAAATGTTTTGATCGAAATACAATTGAAATATTTGCCAAAACTCTGAATATGCTTGAGGTATCTCTAAACAAAAATGGGAAACACTTAAGTGCCTAAACACACTAAAGTATTTGATCTGTTGGATAGTATTGGGAAAATTCAACTGCACATTATACTAATTATGTCATTTTCTTTGTTTACTTGGGATGTGGAAACTACTTTGCGTTGGTCTTTCACATACAATCTGAGTAAACCTTATTAAATTTTGTGGTTGTAAAGTTATAAACTGTTAAGTGCAAAGCATAAGATTATTTTCTAAAACTTTAAAAAACTGCATTTGATGTAAAGCAAAAATGCCACCCAGAGCAAAACCCTTATGGTTTCTTACTGAGGCCTTTATATAAAACATAACTAATGGTGTCATTTGTGTTACAATAATGTATAGGTCAACAGAGCCAACTTTGCAGTAAATGTATCTGAGCTCTGGTTATTTTCTCTTGCAGGATGATGAGGAGGGCATTTGGGCATAGCTGAATCAACCAAAGCTCTAATGTTGTTTTGAGGGGTAGGATCAAGTCTTTATCACGCCCTTTACATTGTATATACAGCGAATGGAACAATGCTGCTATTATTTCTGAACTTTTTCTCTCATGTAGGAGATTCAGTCACTACTGGAGGAGCATGGCCATCCCAATATGTCGCCAAATAAACACTAAACATTACATTAAACATTAATCAATTTCAGTGATTCTGTACTTCGGAGCAGTGGGACCTTTATTTCTTTCTGTTTTTTTAACTTTGTTTTGCACATTTATTTCTGAGAAACGTGAGGAGGTACTCAGGTTTTTAGGTCCTGTATGAGGAATGGCAGCTGAGCAGGTAAATAAAATCTACTTCAGCACAATTGCTATAATACAAACACTTGCAAAGATGTCAATGAATACTGAACATGTCAATGTTTTCCTGAACAATTTTTCAAGAGCGATTGGAATGACAATTAAGCTAGATGTTGGTAGTACCCCACTTAAGTGAGTTTGTGACACATCTTTAAGTCCCGAACACTTGGAAAGTCCTCTTCTGTGCAATGTAATCTATAAAATACTTTTAATTGTATGTAGATCCTGCCCTTTCACTGTTCTAATCATTTATTTTAGTTTGTTTTTTTGGCTGTGTCTGACCTCACCTAAAATCTTAAAATTACAAATGTTCTGTTACTTTTCTAAGTTTAACATTTCATTAATCTGCCAGAATAATATGCTCAGAAAAACACTGCCCACATCATGATGTTCCTCTTTTCTGAGCTTAAATACAGGTAAAGTTTTATATGGACGTCTGACCGGACTGTCTCTTTTCCTTTTATGCAGTATGACCATATCAATGCTTACTAGAACATTCCGATGTTTGGAGATATGTCCAAAAATATCAACAAAGGCGTATTTTTGGCCATTCTGCTAAACATTAAATGCTCCTGATGCCACCTTGGTTATGAGAAAGGCCTTTGTTGGCAATCAGTTCTGAACCTTACAGATTTCAGCTTATGTTGGCTTTTTTTGCAAGCTGGACCCCTTTTTTCATGGTATTGCTGTGTTCAAGTCACATGTAATTAACTTAATATAGTGACTCAATCTTTTTTATTTCTTTTATAAATGTGGTCTACGTTGGTCACTACTTTGGGTTATAAAATCATTGGCATGTTCAGTACTTATTTCTCTTGCTCAATATTTATAAATATCACATTTCCAACCGTGCTTTGTCTTTATGCTCATCACTAGGTGAGGTGAAGCCTTTGCTTTGCGTGACAAGGAAGACCATCTTCCACAGTGTTCACAAGTGATCTGAAACGATGCACTGATGGAGACACCGAAGACAAATTGCTGCTTTAACAGACTAGACCACCATGGACACCTTGCAGCAGAGGTGTCACTGAAGTCACCTCACCTGTCCGTCACCTGCTGAATGACCCCTCTTCATCGTAGCAACAGAAAATGAATTATTCTCCCAGCAAAGTTTTGTTTCTTCCATTAAACAGCTATTTTGAAAGAGCTATTGTCTTGCTAAATGTTAAGACTTCAAGCTCTGCCTGGCTTCTAGGCCTGACCCTCATCCTTACTGCCCTCCTGACTCACCAAGGGACATCTGAACCCTCCACGTACCGCTAACAACCTTCAGAGCGTCTTCTGTTGTCTTTTTCATCTAGAAAAGTTGTATTTATCTTTGAGTACTGGTCTTAGTTTCCAATGACGATATCTAGCATGTCAACTACAACATTTAAGTCACTTTAGGTTTTCTGTTGCCATTTTTTGTTGGCACGGGGAAGCACTTTTTGTTGACCAAAGGAGAGCCTTGAGTGACTTATGTCGCAGTGTTTTCTTTGCTGTACAAACCTCTGGTTTTGGGGTGTAGTTTTCGCCTCAAAGCAGTGGCTCTCATCAGCATGCTTTTCTTCACATTACCTCATTTCAGTCAGAAATAGTTAAAAAAAATTGGCTATGCAGATATCAACATAGAGATAATGCATTTTTATTTCATTCATGTATATATTTGAATTACTTTAAATTGTATTTGACCAATAAGAGCTGCCAAGAGAGTGGTCAGAGGATATTCATTGGATCATTTTGATTTTCTGTGACTATGCACCTCCTCTATGTTCGCAGGAACTTTCAATAATGGTGCTTCTGCTGGTGCTCAAACTAAATGGTGTCAGAAGATCTAACCATAGCATATTTTAGTCCTTTAACAGTAATGGGACTTGGTCCCACAAGGGGCTTCATAAGGAACATTATAAAACTGCTTTGTATATTAAAATTTGGGGTGTGGGCTTTGTGAACGCATTCTCAAGAACTATGGCTACTACTACCCTCAGAAGAGACTGTGAAGAAAGGTAGACATTTTCTGTGGATCTAAATGGTTCCAGTAACACCCCAGTCTCTCTCTGGGTCCTTTCATTCATATTCTTCCAGAAGTAGCCTGTGAGACCTCCCCACACATAGTGAGTTGTTTTCTTCTTCTCAAAAAGGTGGCCTGTGCCTCGTAAAATCTGTACACGTAAGATAGATATGTATATATTATACATATAGAGAGAAATCTATAGAGTGTGTCTATATGTAGTCATAAAAAATTTTTCAAACTACTAAGATATACTATATGCTTTTTTGTTTTACGATTATTTTTCTAACTGGCTAGAGGTCATAGATATTTTGTTTAAGCGTGATGAGGGGAAACATTCCCTGTTTAAACACAGACCAGTCCAGAAAAATATGGATAAAATACTATTGAATAGGATCTAGAGCAAAATTTTATGGAAAAGTCTATCCAGAATTTATCTAGCTGTCTAGAAGAGATGTGAATATTACATTCCTTTAAAGGGATAGTTAGGAGTTTTTGAAATGGAGTTTTGTGGAATTGATATCAGCCGATGGACACTTTATGTTTGAATACAGGACTGAACAATTTGTGTTTGAAACAAAGGAACTAATTTCTATCTAAAGAGTCTAGATGACAATTAGGTGAAATTATGTCCAGTGCCACAACACAGCACTGTTATATTTTCCTAAAATCACTTGGATCTCACAAACCTATCAGCAGGTCATGTTAACAATATCTTATGATCCTTTTGCTGTCTTGATTTTATATTAGATATTGGACAATACTTTACATAAAAGTATATGGTTATTTATGCAGCGGGCTATGCGATGTGTCACATGGCAATGGACAGAAAATTCGTAAAATAAATTTAAAAAAAACCTATTAAAAACGTAGCTAAAGTGGATGTTTATGTGCTGATCATTTTACCAGCATTATGTTATTCAACGTAAGAAGCTTTTTCCAGGGGATGTAAACCTAGAACTACTGTTATACACAATAAACACTGACATTAGTACCTTAACATGAGTAAATCAGGAAACCTTTTCACAACCTCACTAATAAATAGTTTTCACATAATATTGGAGCTTTTTAGCAATGCTCCTGATTTTGAACTGGCAGTGGTTGAAATGTTAGTAAAACACTGTTTTCATTACCCAGTACAACATTTTTTTGATTAAAGATATTCTAGGGTGGAACTGATTCCACGTTTATTGCAAATTATCTTAAATATGTCTTGCTTTATGTTTTACTTTTCTGTCAATATATTTTTGCAAAGGGCCAAATTAGTTTTGGACAGCTTTTTTTAATGCCTTATTAAGTAAAATCATCCTTTAAAGTAATGACTGCTGATAACAATCACCCAGACTTCTATTTAAAAAAAATCCCCTAACAATCTCTTTAACGTTAAATCAAATCAGTTGAAGACCACTTGACCTGTGGTGACAACTTTAAACAAAGAAAACAAGTTTTAGTTTGTTTTGTAGCTCTCACAGGTAGCAGTGAGATTACTTCTTCCTGCGGGCAGAAGTTTGCACTTGTAAATGAGGACTATCACAAAATCCTCCAAGGAGAGTTTACAGTGACTCTGTCTGGATGCATTTCTCATAAGTGTATTCGTCGTCGTTGTCCTGTGAACTGAAGTGGTGTGTGTGTGTGTGTGTGTGACCGTAACAGCTGGTTTAGGTAGAAAAACTATCACGTTGTTACAGTATTATGAGAAAGTGAAGCTGACTGTTACCAATGACCTCCTCCTTCCTCGACCCTCCTGGTATCTGTGTCAAGTGTTGGTCGTTGTGAACAAACGTCTCTCCATCTCACCCAAATCTTCTCAAACCAACGTGAATCGCACTTCAATTTTCACATGTATGATTCCTACAAAAGCAGCTCCCAACGACGAACAAGAACCGGCAGGTTTTACAACATGTTGTTGTTTCTGTTTACAAATGTTGATATAAAGGCCTTTTTTTATTGTTACGAAAGACAGCGCAAACAGACAGAGGAGCATAAATCCTCTCACTTTGCCATCGGGGTGGAGTACAGATCCTCCATTTTCAGGTCCTTATCTACTGAATACTTGAAGTAGGGAGTTTTCCTACCATTATATAGCATACATTATTTAAACGATAGACAACATGACACATTTTAACTGTACCCATTCATGCTGATTTTTACATTATGTGCCAACTGAAGGTGATGGTGTGGATGATCTGCTGTACTCTATGCAGTGATTTCTCTATTGTTGTGTCAAGAAAATCTACAGAAACTAATTATTAAATGCTGAGAAGACAGTAAACTAAAGAGTTAACAGGCAATTATTTATCTGGGTCTAGAAGCAGCTGTGTAGATTCACCCGTCATTTTTCAAGGCCTTTAAAAGAGCTACAAACAGCCAATCATGCTTTTTCTCTTACTTTGCTCTAAGCATCTTGGTTTTGCTTAAGATTTTTGAATAAAAAAAGACACTGTGACCAACAGCAGAAATGTTTTTTCTATTTAACAAAGAAAATGTTTTTTTAATATTTTTTATTCATTCATTTTGTATTTTAAGTTGAGCTTTATTTTTTGTATGATTTACGCTTATTTGGGAGTTCCATTTTGAGACAGTAGTATTTGTATAGTTAAATGTTTTGAGCTGTACAGTAACAGATCTATGAACAAAATTCAAGGTGTGTCCAGCATGCTGAATGATCATTTGTGTGAACGTCAGCTGACGCAGCATTTGTCCTCATCCATTACTTGCATCTGCATTGTGCATTGTGACGGTGTGATGTTGTGTTGGAGAGTGATGTGTGTCTCACTTACTGTGTCCCCTTAGTAGACAGCCTGTGCAGTTTTGTGAGAGCGCAGCATGTTTTCTTTCAGGTGTGGGGGGTGTTGCTGGTGTAAATGTATTCAGAAAAAGAGAGCAGTGAGTGTGTGTGTGCGCGCGCGGGTTTGATTGCAGATAACAGAATGCGTGTCAGTGTTAGTAAAGCAAAAGAAACAAATTTATTTAAAAGAAGATAACTTTATCAGCCAGTTGTTTCAGAAAAAAAGTGGGCAGGTTTCGAATGACGCATGGATACAATGTTATGTTTTATTTGTTTGCTTTTTTTTAACAATAGGAGGCTGTCCTTAGTGCCCCAGTTTGCTATTGTCTGTGCTGTAACAGAATAATACTATTGAGTGTTGGCCAGCTTGTTTATATCCATCAAATAAAGGCGACTTTCTTTCTGTCTTTGTTGGTGATTTAGTACTTTAAAATACATTTTTCACCTTTGTTGTGTAACCATTGAATATTTTCAAAAGAAATTAAGCATTCTAAGATACTATGGAGATTAAACATTATATATTAATCCTATATATAATATATATATAGGATTAGATTATATATTATTGTAATCGAGATTATATAATCTAATTTAATCCTATTTTTCCATTTTATATTGGAAGCAGCTACACAGTTTAAACACTATGGACTTGGATCTGTTTTTGTCTTATAGTTGTTGTTTTTTATAGTGCTAAACTCCTGACTACTGACATCCATCCTAAGGATGTGTACACATTTCTGAAATAAATATATCTTGCTGCAGTGGGATAGCTTCACACAGTATAGATTATGAAGTTCAGGGGAAAAAAGATCCCACGTTAATACATGATTTGATTTAGGGTTTTTGCTTCTGCACCTGTAACAATTTAGACATTTTTACAACGTATATAAATAAACGATAGGGTTCTATCACTTACTAACAAAATTTGAAGATTAAGATGCCAAAATGCTGAAGAGAATTGGCGGAGAAGGGAAGGCGACTAAAGAGAAGGGCAAAGGGAAACTAACTACAACTAGTTATGAGATACTAAATAGGATCTAGAAGGGAATAGACAGAGAGAAAACAAATTACACCCTACAAGAATGGAAACATATCAAGGAAGAATCTAAATATTGATTATAAAATAAGACGCTGACAGGAAATAATCTAACGCTGGAATCTAATCAAATCCATAGAGGATGAATCTATGGATCATGACCTGACATACATAGAATACTCTTGAAAAGTTAATATTTTCCAATAGTTAAATTATCGATTTGAAACAAATGTTTTTAAACCTTTATTTCCATTATTTCTTATGATATTCTGCTTACAGCAAATTAAAACGTCATATTTACGTAACAATATTACATCAAATGAGTAAAAAAAAACAATAACACACCAATGTGGGTTTCTTGAAAAATATGTTTAAGAAATGCTTAAAAGTTGTTTAAAAAAGGTAAAGGGTTTTAATTAGCTGCAATGCTTTCTATATCTGATACTGAAAAACCCCTTTCTTTATACTTATTTGGGTATTTTCAGGAACTTGTCTAAGACACTGTTCCCTCTGTCGGAGAGCCAGTAACCCGCCATGGCTGCTGCTGCTCCCAAGAAAAGAGAGGTGTAGACAAAATCCCCTTTGGCAGCAAGCGTTGCCAAAGCGCAAAGAACCACCCACAAAAACATATTCTGCAGCTCCACCACTTCATCGTCTTTGAGATCCTCAAAGAAAGCTTTCTCCTTAAAATCTATAAGCGGGGAAGAGATTCATTTTCTGGTAAGAATTCAAGATTTGGAGCATAAACAATAGAGACCACTCACTAGGCAGCTGCTTCCTCGAACATAGACCGTCCTTCCTTACGAAGCCTTCAGCACAGTGACAGCAAAAAGAGCCTTCTGTGTTCACACAGATCTCGTCCAGACCATGACAGGCACGTACTCTGTCACTACATTCGTTTATATCTGAGAAAACAAAATAAATGAAAACATTTTTCCGCAAGGTTTTATTTTTATCCCGCTACAACTTAAAGGGAGAATGTACAGTAGGCATATAAATCTCAAAAGCTCAGTAATATCCAATATCTTCTATTGACATATATGTTTGAAACATACAAGGAAAATTCACTGTCTAGATTCTAGACACATTTTTTTCAATTTATTTTTAATTTTTTACAAATTTCTATTTATTTGCATTTACCTAAACACTTGGGGCCCATCAGTCTGTACCCAGGTGCACACTTTTTGCAGTGAGCTGGTCCACCACTTATACAACCCTCGCAGGCCACGTCACAACCTGAGAATAAAAGAAACTTTTTTCCATCCACCGTCTAAAAGGTTACAAACATTGGAAAAAGTGTAAAGGCTCAAGAGCCAGTAAAAAAAGTATGTGTTGCTATCTTTTTGTAAGCATGTTAAATATTAAACCTCCATGTCTAAGCAGATTTTTTTTATTTTTATAAAAACTAATCATAATGAAAAACCAAGAACAAGCTGAAAAACATTTGGTATCAAGAAAGGAAAACAAAAGCAGGTAAACATTCTTTTTTTTCAAAAGTATAAACAAACTTATAGTCATAATAATATAGTTTTTTTTCCTATTACATATTTATCATAATTTTTGAAATCCATATTTTGAGCTTTGACTAACATTGAAAAATTTATAAGCCAAAATAGCTAAATATGTATTTATGTTTTTTTTTTCATTTTCTGCAGGCTCTTATAAAAGTAAACCATATATTTTTTGTTTTACAGTTCTTAAGACAGTAGATGGCTTCTTGAAGATTTGTTACAATTTATCAGATTCAACAAACAAGATTTTTCAACATATAAGAAACTAACCTCTGCACTCAAATGAGCCTTCTATGTTGAAGCAGAAACTGTTTGGAGAGCAGGAACTCAGCTTAGTGCCACACTCATCAATGTCTAAAACCGATCAAAACACAAAGCAATGGTTGACTCCCTTAAATGAGGGATACAATTTAAATGTTAGCATTTATGTTCTTACAAAAAGCCTAATATTCATTACCTACACACGTGTAGTTATAGAGAGTCCATCCAGACTTGCACGCCATGCAAAGGTCATTATCTTTTCCTGAACATGTGGTGCAAGCATGTGGGCAGCCTTTCACCTGAGCAGCCAACAGACTGCACAGCCACACAGCTGGCAGAAGCTTTCTCTGCAGCCAGTTCTCCTCCATCTGAGCAGGATGTCCTCTGAAAGATGAGCTATAAGGAGATTAGGCATGATACTACCTGGACTGATCACATCTACATTGTGTGGACAACAACATAAACACTGTCAAAAGTAAACAGACTGATGTTAAAATCCCACAATAAATAAAAATATGTCAAAATGTTTTCCACATTTTTAGGAAACTTTGGCTGGAAACAAAAATGTTTGAGATGAGATAAAATATTTGAAAAAGTAAACCTGCTTTAAATCAGGTTGGGAAGTTTCCATTTACCATCAATTATATTGAATCTGATTCAATTAGACGGCCCTTCCTAGTTTAGGTAATTTAGCATCATGTAGGTAAAGCTACACATAATGTATTATAACTAGTTATGGTAAAGTAGGGCCCTCCCAAACATATTATGCTGAGGGCCCCCGTAATTCAAAGTCCGGCCCTGTTGTTCTTCACAAGCACAACACACTCAGAGGAAGGAGCATTCAGTAGCTTGCAGATTATTGAATGCTGCTTCACTTGCAATGGGACATATGAAGTTTATTCAAAAATTGATTTCTAATCATTTTTTCTCTTTGCTCTGAAAACATTTTTTCTGCTTTTGCTGTCCGTTTTGAACATTTTGTTTAACTATGCAGTCTAAAGGCCACTTTATATGTGACAAGTGCTTTACAATGATTTATCATGATCAAACTTTTAAAACCTAAAAACCAGCTATTTTTCCAGGGTTTTATTCACTTCTGAGAACACGTTTTCAAAAATAATCCTTGCAGTGTAATCCTTGCACTACACAAAAGTAATACGAAACACAATTTTGAAAAGTGCAAAGCAACTCTGGAGCAGGTATTACAGGGAAAACCAAGCGTAAGAAGAAAGCACTGGATAGAACCAACAAGGTTATGTAAAAAAAGGAAACAAACTGAAACTGAACCAAATAACTTAAAAACAAAACAAAAACAAAAAAACACATTCTTTGGGCCAATAACAACCAGAGTACTGGGACATGAACTACAAACTTTATGCAGAAAGCCACTAGCAAGGCATCAAAATATCACATCATTGTTAAATGATGTTTCCATATCAGTTTTTTTTTTAATTAGGAACAAAAACATTCAAATGTGTGAGCACCCATAGGTGTTAAAAACAGTTTCTACCTTTTCATAGTTTAAATATGAAGTAATTAATCTGTACTATGATTCACAGCTTGCACAGAAGATCGTGTGACCTTGTTTTTTGTCATAGTTAATATTCAGCCTTATCCCTTTGATATACTTCAGAGGAACTTAACGTAAACTTTTTCCTAAAGTTTTTACATGAGAATCTACTTTTTTCATTTCAGAGCTGCATAAAGAGCCATAACATAAAGTACACAGTCTTTAATCACAGACATTGTACATTTTCTTTGGTTGCAGCGTCTTTGATTCTTAACACACAACAAACACATTGTCCCTCATATGAGACTCAGTATGAATGTCTTGTTGAACTGAACAATAGAAACATATGGATCCCGCTTTTACCCAGAGATGTAGTGCATTAAACCTGTTTAAGCATATGATCCATCACTAATGCATCCACTAATGGGTCTTTTTTTTCTGTGCTTTGTCTTATAGATATGCACAGTCACAATAAATCAATTAGAAGATCCTTTGTCAATCTGAATCAATTTATTTTGTTGTTCTTATGAAATAGTCTTTTAAAATGTTATTTCTTTAATACAATTTATGTGCAAAATCACCCCCCAAAAAAGTATGGCCTTAAAAGATTGCTGTATTTATATATTTTTCACATAGTAATTAGAGTTAGTGAAATATTTTATTTCTTTTGTCAATATTGATTTTTTATTTATTGAACATGACTGGATTTTGTTTTGGCAGAAGTTTTTACTTTTTACCCTTGCAGTAGGTTAGGGAAAAAAACAACAGCAACAAAAAAAACATTACCAACATCGTTTTTGTTATTGTCTAGCCATTTCTGGCTCCCCTGACAGTTTTACTTCGAACGTTTTCAGCATAACTATAGTTATGCTAAAAACACAGTACTTGTAAACAATAAAACTCCACATTAAAAAACGTAAAAACTGACCAAGATAATAAAACACAATTACAAACAAACAAACAAACAAACAAACAAACAAAAAAAACCTCATGGTGTTAATAAACAACTGGTGTCTAAGTTAAAATGTCAAACATAAAGACAAATATCAACTTACTGCAAAACTGAGTGTGTAGCAGCAAAAAACAGTCAACAGGTATGAAGATGATTTTACAACAAAGCAGAGCGTCTGTTTCCCTTCTTGTCACGGATGAGGAAAAAGAAAAACAATCCAACCGAGACTTTTTTCCCCCCACGCACTAATACTTCAAATTAACTGCAAGTTACGACAAAATCACAAAAAAAAACAAAAGCTGGACGCACTGAGGCACGGTTGGTCACCCGAGGGAGCTGACGGGTTTGATGACACCGCCCCCCGGTTGTCGTAAAAAAAACCTTCACGAGCGCATCCCT
>JAVLVB010000349.1:4204487-4228255 GCA_032876305.1 Orestias chungarensis | reverse complement strand
TATATATATATATATATATATATATATATATATATATATATATATATATATATATATATATATATATATATATATATATATATATATATATATATATATATATATATATATATATATATATATATATATAGTGTAAAAATACGTTTCTGTTATTTATCAGTAGAAAAAACATGTTCTCAAATTATCTTTCAACTTTAAAGTTTAAAATTTGCAAAATAAATGTTCTATTTACAAGTTATTTACAATAAAAATAGATTACATAAGTTACATTCATTTTTATTGTCTACATGGTCTCAGGCAATTTGCAATTCAAATGTTATTATGATGGCTGCACCTGCTTCAGAAACATATTTCAGATTTGCAGCTAAGGACTGATGACAGGGAGACTAAAACAAAACCTTTTTGTAAAATTTGCTAACCCTACTTATAAGTAAAGGCACAGTTGTATTATCTATATGCAATATATAATAGGAGTCTATTTAGTTCAGATCCAAATTAGTTGGTAGTGGAGGACAGAACTAGCTCTTTTGAATTGGACCACTACAACAGCAAGTAAAAAAAAAACAATGTTTTTTTATCTTTTTCTTTTTAAACCAAAAGTAAATGTAGGAGATAGTGTCCCATTAATGATGATGCTGTGTGAAACCTTTTCAAGTCAGAATAACGCTCTTCTAAATAAGTTACAAAGCAAAAATAATAATTATATATAATAAATAATTTTGCAAAGACTCCCCAAAACATTTGACAGAGTAAACCCAAATGGAGACTGGTAGTGTACGTGTGTTTACTTTTAGTTTGTCTTATCACGAACTGATCTGATGGTTTAATTACTTTAAAATGGTCTAAATCTGACTGTTAGCTTTGGCTTTGGTTTTTGGGATAAACTAAACTGGATTTATAGTCAGTGGAGAAGCCAAGAGAGCTGTCTGCTGCAGATGAGATATTAGAATACCATTTTTTCCCCCAAGTACATCACTTATTGAATTCAGAGCTATTTCTTCAATGACCAGTCTCAATGTCTAAAGCCTCTATTCCTCTTTATGATATTCAGTCCAGATGAGATGATGTCCTTCATGTTGACCCTGCAGCAATAATTTCGAATATAACAACTTTTGAAGATTCATTAACAGTTTCGTTTTTTAAGTTTTTTGCACAATCTTTTTTTTTTTTTTTCATATCCTCCAGCTGCTTCAGACGTTTCTGTTCCAACATGTTCGTGTGTTAAACCCTAAAACCTGTCTCTGCCTGTACCACAGTCAGTTCAGCTGTGAACGATTGGCTCTGAGAAGGAAGGAGAAACAAAGGAAGCCCTTGAAGCAGCTCTGGAAGTCTCCTGTCACTGTTGTGACTATGATTTTGGTCGGAGTCAATTTTCACCAGAACAAAGCAGCTAGCTGCTGTGCCCTGCCTCTTCTTGGCCTGAATGATGGACAGTGAGGCTGTAAATAAATCTGAGTAAAGGGACGTTTTCTCTTGCAGATCCATTCCTTCTCCATAGTTGTTCAAGAGCGTCCACTCTTCTGTTTTTTCCAACGCTTTCTGATTTAGAACCAGCAAAACCCGAACACCCATATGGTCCCTCTTCTCAAGATGGGAGTACAGCCAAAGCAGAGGTCCCATTGTGCATTGATCCTTCCTGCTCCACACGTCGAGAGCCACACTGAAGCCCTGGCTATGAAGCTGGGAACCCAGCTGACAAACTGACTCCGACACAGGGTCATCCACATCTGGGGGGCTCACCAGCACCACATGACACTTTTTGCCAACTTGAGAGTGAAAAACAAAACAAAATTCAGTGTTGTCCAGAGTCTTGTGACTTAAAGTTACAAAAAAAAAAAAAATACAACTTACTCTTCACGAATCCACCATGTCGCCAGCTCCACACCCATTCTACAAAAGTCAGAGTAATGAAGGTAAATATCCCTGACAATTGATCCGATTAATTCAATAAATATCTATTTCCAACAACTGATACTTCTAACTTTATAACACACATAACCTTTAATCTCCCGAAAAACATGACGTAGTTTTGGGGAAAATGAAAGAATCATTTGTGAAATGTGACAGGGGGAAAGTCCAATGAGCAAACAATCACTGCTTTGTCCTGAACTGGTTGTAAATGATTCTGTAAATACTGTATAAGTTACACTGTTAGAATATGATAAAATCTGCATCGTTGTGATTTGGGTTTCCATAAGTTGTTTTTAAGATAGAATATCCTAGAGAAGTTTCAACAGAGAAACCACTGCACAGCAAATGAGGTTTAAACCAAATTAGGATACTTACTCTTGACATAATCATGAAGAAAGTAGACCATTAATGTGCTCAGACAAACAAGCATCATGATACCAACAAACAGTAGAGTCCAATGCAATCTGCCAGCTGCAATAAAGACAGTTAAAAAACTTATTTTTTTAGAAAATTATAAACTAAATAAATGCTCTTCTGCATTTTTTGTAAAAACAAATGTTAACAAACAAACCACATCTTCAGCTATAATGGAAACCTTTCAAACTCACAGTCAGGGGAGCAGAATTCCTTCTGTGTTCCATTTATTTTCACCTGCAGAAATAAAAAAAAATGTGTTATTAACTCTCACTAACTGAGCAGGTTTGATAAATGCAGATGCTCGACTGAAAGGTTTGTGTAAATATTTTTACCATCACACAATGGGAAATCCTTTCATCAATGTTTTCAAATGCACCTTTTTTTTCCTAAAGGACAGAGAGTGATACATTACTAGACACGCTGTACTTTGTTAAACGCTTCACAGGTTAGTTTACAATACTAGATTACCAGTAAACGAAAAATAAACAAACAAGCGAACAAAAATAAAAGATCAGGACGTATGCAACAATTGATGCACAATTCTCTTTGCAACATTACCACTACAATGTATTTAACTTATTTAAAAACTCCATTGGTGATGCACAAAAGGTATTAGAATCCAGTATAATAATAGAAGACGGCCTATGAATTAAACTCTGCAACAATGGAAATAATTAGATAATAAAACTAAAAATCTGATATTTTTATTTGCTGTTGAGTCAATCTCAAAATTTGTAAAGGATTCCTACTATGCATATATGTTTAGATTTATATACTTGTTTGTGTTGTTGTTCCTAACCAATTATATTTAGTTTATTTACATAACAACATTTTACAACACATGTCATCTCCAGGCTCTATACAAGAAAATAATTTCAGTAAATAGATGATGAACAAATGAGTTTAATAAGTTTCCAATGTATAGAGTCCAACCACCACCGGTTACTTTGCAACCACAAATATAAACTTCTTTAAAAAAAAAAGAATGATTCAGAAAAATTAGTTAAAAGTTATAGTTTTTAAATTAAAGATAAAAAAAAAATGCAAACAATTAAACACTTTGTATGAATTAATGCTGTTCCTACCCATAATCCGTTGCTGTTTTCTGTCCAGTTGCTCACACGAGCAAAGTTTTTGCAGATTGTGGTTTTGCTACGCAGCAACACTTCACCATCCAACCTGCAGGGAGCAGCGAGGTTCCAAAAAAGAACCGTGCTCCAGTCATTCAGTTTGCGCAGACGAACATTTACTGAGATGTTGTTCCACAAGGACTTTTGCAAATGAGGAGGCAATCCTTAAAAACACAACCAAGTTAACATTGACATTGTGTATATGTCATAAAGACCAAAGACCACCCAACAATCTATAATGGTTTAGGGGATTAATATTGGTACCTTTTTTGTCAAATGGGCAAGATTGGAGGCGTAGAGATCTGTCGTCATTTTTATCCCATGCCTATAGATCACAAATACATTAAAACAACTCATCACATTTGTGAACACAACAACAACTATTAATGTTTCGTGTTTTAAACAAACAAAACAAAACGACTGAGCACCTCTATACACATGCACGGCGCCACAGAATGTAAAGGAATAGTTTTCTGGTTCAGTCCCTGTTAAAACAAAACAAACAAAACATGTTGCTGTTAAAGGAGGTTGCTGGTGTAGCGTGGGCTACAACAAACATGCAGAATTTACTGGTTCATATTTGATATTATTCATATTATTCACACAAAAATGTTTGGCTCTTAAAGATGAATCTGCAGTTACTGATGTCCTCAATAATAATATGACTATCATTCTCTTTTAGGCTCTCAAGACCCCTGAGAGTCCTGCAGCTATAATAGCAGGAAAAGGCTCCACACAGTATTTTGGGGGGGGTTTCATATTGTAACAGTAAATGTTAAAACACCTCAATATCAGTAAAATTCAATAAAGCTTGTAACAACACAAAAACAGAATCTTTCACTAGAACTGACCACTAATACATGGCTGAAAGGTGCAAATAGGTAATGACCCCTGAATTTGTCTTATTTGTCAGTGCTATGATTAAAACCAGTTTGCGAAATAGCTAAAATGTCAAAACATTTGAAATGTGTAGTTATTCTGCTTTCAGTTAAACAAACTTAAATTATTACAGTACATATGTATACGCATGCTTTATGTTTTTGAAGTTGCTAATATGGTTCCAAAATTACTTTTACTGCAATGTTTCTCTTGTTTTATTTGATTTTCTTATACGCTGGAGTTGCACTTACCAAGCAGCGTCCATTCTTCTCGTATTTGACACAGAGCGAAGGGTTGGTTTTATTGTTGCCAACAATCTTTAATTCAATGTGATTTTCCCTGTAAACTGAACTAATACGGAATGTCGGCACTGAAAAGCAGCAAATAAAACACTGTCACACATTCAAAAGATGCATATCGTCAAAAGCAAAAACTCAAGTTCTGAAATCAATGTGTTTTTTTTCTTCTTCTTCTTCTTCTTCTTCTTACCAGGACACATGGGTATACGTTTCTGCAGAATCTCCTGGGAACACACTGTGGGCAAACAGGAATCTGTGAGATAATGCTACTCATGTAGTGACCTGTTCCTGACTAAACAATATTGGGTTTCTTATCAGTCAACAGAAACTGGTTGGTGAAGCAATGTCCTGCTAAGTATTGTTACAGATTAACTATTATTTTCATCCTGTGGTTTTATGCAAATTAAACAGTTTTGTGCAGTTAACATTTACCTTGCTTTTCCGAAGGTGCAACAATTTTTGATTTGTTGGGATAAACATATATTGGGCTGCCGAAGTGAAATCCATCTGTGATTACTATGGAAATCTGTTAAGATGACCCACATATAATTAGCTATTAATTGTGATTCTTGGCAGTGAGCATACACTTACTAGCATTAAACAGTAGCCTACATGGAAATTTACTTTACCTTATTCTTTTTCTGGTAAGCAAGAGTTGTGTAATTTACTGAACACTCCACCTTCTTGCATATAGTCAAGGTGCTGGCTACATGCTGGTAACATGCTTTTATAGAATCTGCAACAACAGACAAGACAAGACAAAGGTGATGAAAACTAATGTCATGAATAGTTGCTTTATGTTTTGTTTTTTTTCATATCCAAAAAACAAGTAATTAAAAATAAAAATAATCTTTCAATGTTGTTTTTGACCAGCAATAAAAAGGAATGAAACTTGTAAAAAAAAAAAATATACCCTAGGTTGAGGTACAGTAACTGTTCTTACCAACCTATCATAGAGATTAGATACATTTTTATACTGATATGTGCTGTAAGTCAATAATTTTCCATTTGACTTATAATAATGAAATATGAAATAAATCATCACAGTGTGAAAAAATAGAGAAAGACCAATTCTCTGTCTCAGAATTTCAAAACCAGAAGTAATCCCATAGAGAAGCCTGTTGACGTATTTAGTGTAGATATTTTAATGATGATTTTGAAGGTCACCTGACTGTCGCTTTAGGGGCTTGGGTTTGAATCCAGGCTGAGGAGAAGATATAAATACACTAACAGCATCCAGTGTGGTTCCTCAGGCAAGACCCCTCGCACTAATGCGTACTTCATTGGCCCCGCATATGGCTGCCTTGGTGTAAATACACCTAGAAAAAATATTTTTGTATCTCTTGTATGTATTTGGCAAATAAAGATAAAGATTATTGTTTAGATTGGCAACTGAACGTCTTCAGTTTTTGCTTTAATTTGTTGTCCACTTCACATTTTCATTTCCCTTGACTCCTGTTGTCCTTAGCAATTAGTTGAAAATGGTTGGAACTGAAGAAGACGTGCGCAAAAAAAACTTAAAATGATTGATTTGTTATAGGAATTTGGAGACCACTATTTGTTGCAGTAAGCTTTTGTTATACCCTTTTGTTGTGCTTCCTCTTCACTGTAAATGGGGGTAAAATAAACTTGGTTTCATCTTGTAAATTTGTTGATCACCCCTTTTTAAATTATCACTGTGTTGGAAGGTGTGATTTTTGTTTTAGTTCGCTTATTTTTTTATTTTTCCTCATTTAAAAACCTCAGAATCTTTTTTATGGTTTTATTTTTGCCAATCCAAAGATCCATTTTAAGCATTTTATATGGTATGTGTTTTTTAATGTTACTTATATTCCGCTCTGCATTTTTACTGACCTTTTTGTACTACTTGATTAGACAAAGGCTTATTTACACCTTTAAGACATTTCAACCAACCTTTTAAAGCAATTAGTAAATTGTGGTCTAGACTTATCTGTTCTTGCAAAGAATAGCAATATCTAATAAGGGCTTGATCTTGCAGGTATTATCATAATTATTATTTCAATCACAAAGGTTTTGCAATTTTGACTGAAGAATAAACACTAGGATATTAATGTTTTTCAAAAACTAACTGTACATGCTTGCAGATCAGAATAATGATTATTAACTGGATTGAATAAAACCTTACATTTTTCATTCCTTGCGTCCTCATGGTAATCTTCCTCATCAGTGCCAGAGTAGCTTTCAACTTCCACATATTTATCCTCAGGGATGATTACCTCTGTCTCTAATACAAGACAAAGTGCACAATCCCATCTGGCCTTGCAGCAGAGCTTGAAAGATGCTTTAAACTGAACATCTGGACTATAAAGACTGTTTTCAATAGTGCAGTCAGTTAATACCTTGAAAACAGACAAGAGAGAAAGATCTGTTGCATGCTTTTTCGGCAGAGCTAAACAGATAGCAAATATTTTCCTTCCTATGTATAAAACTCCTGCGCTGCGTCTTATCTCACTATTACTTGATTGGTTTTTGAGACTGAAATATTTTATCTTTGAAAAGGAAAATAATAAATTCCTAGAAGGCTATGTTAACATTAACAGTTTATTAAAAAGTCAAGGGTAGCAATAGAAACAATAATTCAAGTTAACGCCATCTTGAGAGCATTTAAACAGTAATGCATACAACACCTGTGGCCAAATAACTGCATCGCCGTCATAGTTGATGAACTCCAAGCTGCTTGCTGAAGAACACAGACTGAAGAACAAACACCAAAGGGGACATTTGGGAAAAAACATTGTGGATCAGAGCTCCATAGTAGCACTACAGCATTTGTTCTGTGTGGATTGTTTTCCAGCAGCCTAGTCAGGCAGGTGCATGTTGCCCTTCTCTTTGTTTGTTGTTTTTGGTAATAAATTAACTTGTCCTTATCATGGCATTGGTATGGAAGCACTCAATCGAAACAAACTGACTGAGGCGGTTTCATCCGTTTACAGCCTGGTAAAAAAGGGACACAAATTAGGTTTCATGTTTTTTTTTTTCACTTGAACAAACACAAAATACATTTCTCAGGTTACCTAGGTGTTCTGCAGTAACTTTTTAAATGACAGAAGTTCAACATTTATCGACCTAAGTTTGTTTATGCACTTGAGCTCATACAGATCACTCAAAGGAAAAGGAAAAGGATTATGAAAAACAGGAAAACAAAGATTCAAAAGATTAATATGTTACTTTAACACTAAGGATAGTTATCTTGTTAGAATATAACTCTGATTACTTACAGTGTTAGGAAATCCCTGAAAGTTAAGCGACACAGATAGTTTTATGTCCACTGGCGGTCAATCGTAGTACACCTTGTAAAAGAAACCTCTGAGCTCATGACTGTAAAACCTGCCCCACCGAGCACGTCGTTCTGACTCAGTGAATGCCCCACCTCTATTCTCTCTCTGCCTCCTGTCTGCTCTCTATTCATGTCCGTGTCTCTGATTGAGTTATGCCTGAAATCTCCTGTTTGTCTGTCTTCATTATTATAAAGTAACCAAGACAAATCACATTGCTTAAAGCCAGCAAGTCTCTTTCTTTAAAATGTAAAATAAAAAGAGTTGTATTCTAATTTTCTCTGCATTCCAGTAGATAGATTGTTTTTGAGTTGTGGATGTTGTGTTTCCTCCTCTCTCTGTGGTTACTGACAAGCAAGTTTATGATCTTCATTCTTAAGAAAGTACATACCTTTGACCCTAATTGATAAGGCGGTTTGTTAGCTGGGGAGTGTTGGCAGCACACACCTTCTGAAGAAGTTGGACTGGTTTGACCACTTTGAATCAAACACAAAACAATATTCTGCTCTTGGGAAATATACCCAGGCAAACTTTTAAAGTGTAGTTGTTATGGCTTCTGGAAAGGTTACTTTTTGGGGATGGAGATTTTTGATACATTGACCCAGAGTGTGAATATTAAAGATTTACAAATAAAGAGTGTAATTTCTATCCTATAGATAAGATCCTTACTTTATTTAAACAACCCTGAGCTAAAAACTAAATGTAGCGTAACAAGTTCCTCCTCTTCAACCACTCCTAGTGTTTGTCCAAAGGGATCTTGATAAAAGTTTGCTCAATGCTATACAATTTTGCAATACAGGGTATCCGTCTTTTATTTTTGCAATGCGGCCATATCAAACCTTTGTAATATCTTAACACTGATTTAATACATGCATATACATAGAGTTTATGAAGGTTTAACCATTGACCCAAAGCTCAATCAGTGGCCCAGGTCGCAGGGGTCTTTTCAGTACCCCGAACCAGGGGTGCTGGTTCAAACTCCCTACATTTCTCTCAGTTACTTTTCTTTTCTGTTCATGGGCAAGACACTTCACTTTCCTGCAGCTGGTGGTCAGAGGACTCGGGAGTGCCAATTAAGTCTCAACCTCACTTTTCTCAGTCTGACCCTATGTTGAAACATGACTTTATTGTCTTTCTTTCAATAAAGGGCTTTTTTATTTGCACGTAAGCCTGGAGGTTTGCAGTAGCGCCATACAATTTTTCAGGCAAAGGATTAAATTATGCTACTTGAGATGTTCCAAACTTAGAATATTCTTTTGTAACCTCACCTTTTTACTTCTCGATAACTAAATCCCTAAAACGTTTGCAGTGCTCTCTGGTCTTCACGTGGCTGTTGATTATTTTCTCTAACAAAACTCAGGCCTTTGTAGAACATACAGTGTATATTTACACTGAGATTAAATCACACGCAAACACACGGAAAATCCATTTACTAACTAGCTAGTATCAAACTAATGTGGAAAGAACATATTTGTGCAAAAAGGGTTTCCATTTATTTTGTAAAAAAATCTCAGTTATTCTGCATCTTGTGTAGATGTTTTATTAAAAATCTTAGAGAAATAATAATGCATGTTTCTAACATAAAAAGTTGCAACAAGGCAGATTAATGGTATTACCCCAAAGTTAACAGCTGAGGATAAACTTAAATGCAACTCAGAAGTTTGCCAAGGCACTGTTCAAATACTGCATTGTCTAAATGTTTGAAGACTCAAAGATATGTACCTGAAGATACTGCAATAATTCAGAACCCTAATGACATTGTGTTCACAGAAACTTGTCTCTGCTTTCACTTTTGTTCTTCAACGTAGAAAGCTTCTTTGCAACTTTAGTTAAGGGTTAAAAGGTCTGCAAACTTTAAAGATTAAAATGCTTTACATTAAAACTATCCTGAAAGCAAACTGTTAAATACTGAGGTTAGATTAAAGACTGAGTTTTGCCTGTCCTATATTGTTGACTTTCTCAAGCCTTGAAACTGTAATAGACCACAATAGTTCAAGCTGTTGTTGCAGTTTTTTTCTATGCAGTTCCTTCTATGGCTTTGGTTTATTTTCTTTAGATAATAAAAAAAGACTGCAGTGGATACGTGTCTTGTTTCGCTATGGCTCAGGATCCAGATGCAGAAAACTCAGTGTAGACAAGTGAATCAGGTTTAGGATGTTTATTTACAAGATCTAATGAATTAAGGCTCAGAAAAACAGCTCAGGAAACAGCACATGAGGAGCGACCGGGGACTCTGATGGAAATGCAGATGGTTAGATGGGAGTGGAGATGATGGAGTTATAAAAAGGGAGAAAACAGTTTACTCTTTGTAGATGGATGGAGCGGCCAGGTGGAAGTAAATAGGATCAGGGGTTGCAAGGGCAGAGGTTGCTGTGAAGGTAGCATACTGAAAGATCCGTAGGCTTGGCTGTGCGTTACCCTTTACTGCTGGTGATCCTCATGGAACGAAGGTGCATGCGATCACTCACCTGCAGATGATGAACCCTATGTCACAGCAGCACAGACAACACAACCACTTTTCCCTGACAAGTAAAGCTGAAACATCCTTTCAGCTTTAGTACCATTTTATAACAAGTATTTACATAAACAGAGAGTGATCACTAAAACAAACAACAGGTCAGACTTATATCCTGACTTTCAGGAGATAGGAAGTTGGAGGTAGTTGCGGATGCCTTTAGGAAAAAGTAAAAAACAAAAAACAGAAGTCACATGCTTAAAAAAAAAAAAAAAAAGCCCAAAATAATAAAAAACAAACCAATACCTAATATATCAGAACTAAATCTTTCTATACTTTTAGGTTTGGTATTAGTCATGGTGCTGTTCTCCTTTCTAATGTGATGCTCTAAATCTGCACACAGTCTAACCACAACACAAGATGTAAAACTTTTATATTGTCAAGTAGAACACTTAAAAAAAGATACACCTTCCAAAGTGACACTAATTGGTAGATTAACTTGAGTTTTCACAACTATGAAAAGAAATTTGATTAATATAAAGATTCAAATACAAGCCAACACCTCTCGCACAGATCTGGCAACTTATAGCGCTAAATGTACAAAGCATTTGACCAGAAAGTACCAGATAAACCATAATTACATATTTGGAATCTGTATTAAATTAAAAGGTCAGGTGTAGAATGAGGTCCACTAAAAAATACGAAGTGAATTTTTTTATTTATTAATGGTCTCCAAGATAATTCAGCATAAACTCAAATGAAAAAAGAACAAAGGTTTCTTTCAGTCAATTCCTTTTCTAAGGAACTGCTTGATGATTAATGGTAGTAACAGAACAGGGTGTTTCACATTGTCTCAGACTAAATTACTGTTCATCGCTCTGCAGTCTATTTGATTTATAGAGGCTTTGTTGCAGGGCTTCTTTGTTTTGGGTTCTGAGTGGCCTAAATGATTGAGAAAGCGATGTTTTGCATGAGGATCCAGCCTAGTATTATTCACTTTACAAAAAAAGTGGGTTACCTTCAGGCGGTGTCCCAGGGTGGGTCAGGGCCTGATAGTAGCGCCGCAGGTGTCATATACCTTTATTTATTATTTTTCTTTCTGTTTTTATTTTGCATTGTTTTATTAGTTTTTTTAATCTATTTGTTTTTGTTCAGCACTTTGATTGAAACGTCTTTATAAACCAAGTATAGGTGTATAGGACTAGCTTACAAGATACTAGCTTACAAGATAAGACAATATCTGGATTAAAACTAACAATCCCCAATTTTATTACTTTCCACTGACCACAAAGTATGTTCATAAATGATTTAAACACACAGGAGAATATGAAGTTCAGGTTTAAACTATTAAGATATAGCAAACGTTATTATTCTTTTTGAATTCTAAGGTGATCCTAATGTCACAAAAGCAAAATACAAATACAATTCAGACCAAAACCTTCATGAAATGTGATCTGCTTTTTTGTAGCCTAATATAATTCAGCTATTGCTTTAGCAGTACAAGGATTTCAGATTTTGAACTGATGAGCATTACACAATTCTTTAAATATTCAAACATTGAAACAGAAGATAATTTTAGGATCTTTATTGGTTAGCCAGTCATGGTATTCTCATAGTAACACGTGTTTGTGTGTTTCTAACAGATACATTCAGATATATGAATCCATATTGGTAAAGGCTTCCTAAGCACTGTTGACACAAGTGTCCCAAAAACATCTTAATTAGTGGTTAATTTTGAAATAACAAAGCAAAACTAAAGTGTTTTCCTTATTTGTTTAAAAATGAGAGGCTGAGTTTCATAGTTTAAAGTTCACACATCAAAATTAGGGGTTTAAAGATTAACGTACCCTTATTTCGTAAGGAAACTAACGTTTTGACAACTAGACAGCTCTTAGACTTCATTTTTATAAAAAAACAGTATGTCCTTTGTTGTTGTAACAACATCTGAATGTACTAAAATGTAATATTACACTACAATGTCCTGAAACAGTGGTTTTCCCAATACATTTTAATTGCACCACTGTAAGGGCACAGGCGCCACATTATAGTCAAACAAAATCAGCAAGTAAGCTCTTGAAAGTTTAGGGTATGGGGCGCTGGTGGCGTAGGGGATAGCACAACTCACATATGGAGGCCTTGAGTCCTCAACACAGTTGTCACAGGTTCAATTCCCAGACCTGTCAACATTTGCCACATGTCTTTCCCCCTTTCCTGTCAACCTACTTACAAAAAAGGGTCACTAGAGCCCACAAAAGACCCCCTGGAGGGGAGAAAAAATAGAAAGTAAAATAATAAAAATAAATTAAAAATAACAAAAGTGTAGGGTATGGCCATAAAACTCTTTTTTGATAAGTGGAATTTGTCATATTATTGAAGCTTCTGACCCACATGAAACGAGAACTCTCAGGAGATATTTACAATGATGTTTATTAGGAAGACGAGGGGAAGGGGATCCGGCGGTGGACAGCAACGGGCAACAGCAACGAGTGGCGAGGAATGGGAAACAGCGGGGCGGCAGTTAACGGCAGGGAGCTGGAAACGGCTACGACGTGGGAGACCGGGAACCTCTGAGGGTGAGGACAGACAAGGTGAGTTACAACAAATGGGTGAGGGAAAAATGAAGGGAACTATCTTACTTGAGTGGGGTGAACAGTTGTCGCCAGGGAGGAGTGAGTGGTGAGTTCCTTTCAGCGGAGACCGTGAAGCTATAGTCCAGGGGGTTAGTGCAGCTGATTGAGTTATGCTGGAGCGGGCAGACCGAGCTGAGCCAAGAGGAATGCGAACCAGATGGACGAGGGCAACCAGAGAGGATCTTGAGATGTTTTTGAGTTCTGGAGATGATGGTAACCTGGGGTGAAGACAACAGTTGTTAGAGGCATGGGAAATACAAAGTAACAAATAAAAATCTTTACACGAATGGGGGCCAACAGGAGACAAAACGAGTAACATTCAAAAAGCTAGAGATACTAGAGATTGGCACTGAGACTAGGTTTTACCGGGAGTAAACAAACACTAATACACAAGTAGCTTATCCACCACTCCTCTTATACTGGCTCAGCTCATCAGCGCCAACCAGGCACACCTGGGGTGGAAGGAGCTCCAGCAGAAGGAGGAGCACTGGTGACCCCCTGTGGCCAACTGGAGAAGTGGCTGAAAGAAACACACTGACAGAATGATTATTAACGCTAAATTAGTAATAATTATTTGACACGAACTGGTGATACACACATACTCACCTAAAATTATTTTATTATAAATGGAAAAAAAGGATACCTAATATCCTTTTTATACATTTATTGGCTTATCTCTGATGAACTACAATGACTAGATGCATGTCATCTGTTAAATAATCTATTTCTTCACCTCGGCCAGTCACTGTAACACTGAAAGAAAAAAATCCAATTACAACCAGGTTTTACTTTTAGGTGCTGCTCCTTCCTTTACCTTTAGACCCAAAACAGCTTTGCCTTGTGCTTTAATACCTACTAAACAACCAAAACATAACATTTGTTAATAGTATTTTAAATAGAAAGGTGGTTATATGACTCTTATGAATATCATGTACCAGCCAGAGTGCTTTCATAAATCAGTTTGTTCTCCCTATGACACATCATGGATTAAAATTGATTACATACAAAGTAGGGAGTGGCAGTAATCCCAGACTAGAAGGCTCTACATTTCCCCAAAGCTTTTAATTTAACCTCCACCCTCCAAAGCTTCCCAATCTACTCAGTACCATATTGACTAATACAGTAGACTTTGTTCACTTATTCAGGTCAACAAACCAATGCTGTTCAATCAGTAATATCATTCACTAATCTCATCCTGAAATATGAATTAGTACTATTCATATTTGACTCTCCAGGCCTTTGACTCAAAGTAATTCCTCCCCTGGTGGTACCAAGACCTATCCAACTGTCATGGTCTGACAGTTTCCGTGTTGGTTTATGTGTTCCCTGTCGTTTGTCCCTGCCTTTTCTCTCTCAGCCTACCACATTACAATTAGTATCAGCTGCATTTACTTTCATTGATTTGGTTCCACTCCTCACAAACAGTATTTAAGCTGCTCTCCTCCTTTTCCTCCCTGCCACATTCTCCCTCATGGTTCCCTGTGTTTATAGTGTCCTCGTTGCTGTAAGCCATGTTAGTCGTCATTATCTTAAATAAATCATCAGCTTTGAAAATGCCGCTGTCTCCTATGCATTTTGATCCAGTTCCTGCTAAGTTCATGACACCAACCATATCCTGTATTGTTATAAAAGTACAATTCTTACCTTTGGGCTTTTCAAATGTGGGACAGAAGCCTATCAACATCCATGACACTGTGTCATGACTTTTTACTTAGTTTAGCACACAAGGTATATGTATATTTTAACTCCTTACAGTCTTCTGTTACTCTAAATATAAGTGTTTTATGGTGTGTGACTTGCACTATGACATGCAATCCTTTGACTCATTAAAGCATTTACTTGAGGACCTTTTTGTTTTAGGGTGTCATGTTGTTGTTAATTATTCGGACCCACATAAACAAAGTACTCTCAGGAGATGTTTACAAATATTTATTGCTGGTTGATATGAGAAGAGGGAATCCGGACTGATCGGCAACGGGTAACTGCAGGAACGGCGAGACACAGGAAACAGCGGAGCAACAGGAAACGGCAAGAAACAGAGGGCGTCAACGACGTGGAAGACCGGAAGCTTCTGAGGGTGAGGACAGGAGAGGTGAGTACCGTCGAGTGTGAGGGAATGAATGAAAGGAACGATCTTACTTTGATGGTTGGTTTGGATCGCCAGGGAGGAGTCAGCGGGGAGTCCTTTCCGGTGGTGGAGATGAGGTTGGATCCAGAGGAGGTCAGAGCAGCGGATGGTGATGCTGGAGCGGACAGTTCGAGCTTTAGGCAAGAGGAGTTTGAACCAGATGGTGAGTGAAACCAGAGAGGAACTTGTCGGAGGATCTTGTAGATGAGAAGGGATGACCTGAGACGAAGACACAATGGTGGTTAGGGATGTGAGAGGTTGAGTAGCAAAAACACTAGAGACTACTAGAGAGGTATCCAACAATACAAAGTACTGGTTAGGACCGGCTTTATTTGGGACACATGGAAGGTAGGATGGATCCAGAGTGAAGGAGGCAGACGAAGACAAACAGAGGAGGGATTAATCACAGAGAGGATGGTGTAGGGACTGATGAAGCGTGGCGAGAGTTTACGGAAAACAGACCTCAAAGGGACATCTCGGGATGAGAGCCAGACTTGCTGACCAGGAGAGTAGATGGGAGCTGGTGTGCGTCTCCGGTCAGCAAACCTCTTATTGGCGGCTGAGGAACGTTGTAGGGCCGATTTGGTGCGGATGCGGCGAATGTGATGATTGACGGAGGTCACCGAGATATCCCTCTGATCAGAGGGGAACAGTGGTGGCTGGTACCCCAAGGAGATCTGAAAGGGCGACAATCCTGTGGCTGCGGAGACGTGGGAATTGTGGGCATATTCTACCCAGGGAAGATGCTGGTTCCAGTCCGCCTGATGTGTGGAGGCAAGACACCGGAGGGCTGCCTCGACCTCCTGGTTCAGCCGCTCTATCTGACTGTTAGACTGTGGGTGATAACCCGAAGTCAGACTGGAGTTGGCCCCCAGCGCAGCAGAGAAATGCCTCCAAACTTGTGAGGCAAACTGGGGGCCACTGTCAGACAGAATGTCAACCGGTATACCATGTAACCGGAAGACGGGCAGTCTGAAAAGCTGAGGGTAATTTACGGAGGGAAATGAGATGACATGCCTTGGAAAAACGATCTACTATGGAGAGGATGCTGGTCCCACCCTGAGATGCTGGGAGTCCGGTGATGGAATCCACGGCTATGTGCGGCCATGGAAGGCTGGGGATCTCCAGAGGCTGAAGAAGACCTGCAGGGGGTCTGTTGCTGGTCTTATTTCTGGAGCATATGGGACAGGCGTGGATGTATTCAATGACGTCTTTATGCAGGGTAGACCACCAATACCAACGGGAAATCAATGCAATGGTCCGACTGGAACCAGGGTGACAGAACAGGTGAGATGTATGAAACCAATGGATGACCTTGGAACGGACAGAGGTGGGAGCGTAGATGGTCCTCTGGGGAGTAGTCCGGGGGTCAGGTTCATGGACAAGTGCTTCTTTGACGATGCCCTCGATCTCCCAGGATACCGAGCCTACCACGCAATCGGGGGAGATTATAGCAGCCGGAACTGGAACACTGTCGTCACGAGAGAACTGTTGGGAATGGGCATCAGGTTTTACGTACTTGGATCCGGGTCTGAAAGATATGGAAATGTTAAACAGAGAAAAGAATAATGACCATCGAGACTGTCGGGGATTGAGGCGTTTGGCGGACTTGATGTACTCCAGATTACGGTGGTCGGTCCAAACCAATACTGGAGTATTAGCACTCTCCAACCAGTGACGCAACTCCCCTAGGGCTAACTTAATGGCTAAAAGCTCACGGTCTCCCATATCGTAGTTGCTTTCAGCGGGAGAGAGACTTCGGGAAAAAAACCCACAGGGATGGAGAACGTTATCTTCCTCTGATCTCTTAGAAAGGATGGCTCCCACTCCCAGGTCGGAGGCGTCCACCTCCAAGGTAAATTGACGGAGAGGATCTGGCTGGATCAGGACTGGGGCTTGAGAAAACATGGTTTTAATCTTGGAAAAGGCTCGATCTGCTTCGGGAGTCCAGGAGAAGGTTTTATTAATAGAGGAAAGTGCAGTGATTGGGGAAACGGTCTGGCTGTAATTATTAATGAATCGATAATAAAAATTAGCAAAACCTAGGAAGCGTTGAAGTTGTCGACGAGAGTTGGGTATGGGCCAGTCGGTGACAGCTAGAATCTTTGAGGGATCTGCTCTGATCTGTCTGCTCTCAAAAATGAAACCGAGAAATGTGATAGAAGTATGACTGAACTCACATTTCTCGGCCTTGACGTACAGACGGTTCTGTAAGAGGCGTTGGAGGACCTGGCGAACATGGTTCTTGTGCTCTTCTCGATCCTTGGAAAAAATAAGAATATCATCAAGATATACAAAAACAAAAACATTCAAAAATCCGGGAGGACATCATTTATTAATGCTTGAAAAACGGAATGGGCGTTGCACAAACCTAAAGGCATAACCAAATATTCGAAATGACCCAGGGGTGTCTTGAAGGCTGTCTTCCACTCATCTCCCTGGCGAATGCGGACGAGGTGATAGGCGTAACGTAAGTCCAGTTTGGTGAATATTGTTGCTTGGTGAAGGGACTCGAAAGCGGCGGTGATGAGGGGTAGTGGATACTTGTTCTTAATGGTTATGGTGTTAAGGCCTCTGTAGTCGATACAGGGTCGGAGCGAACCATCTCTCTTGGACACAAAGAAGAACCCTGCCCCTAATGGTGACGAAGAAGACCTAATAATACCTGCAGCAAGGGATTCACTAATGTATGTCTCCATCGACCCACGCTCCTTAAGGGAAATATCATACAGTCGGCCAGATGGCAATGGGGCTCCGGGAAGAAGATTGATGGCGCATTCATATGGTCTGTGAGGTGGTAGTGAACAGGCCTTATCCTTGTTAAAGGTTTGTTTTAAATCCATTTATTCCATCGGGACATTATTGAGATCCTGAGAGTCGATGGAGACGTCCTCTAGGGGCGGGCTGGAAGGAACGGCAGCCTGGAGACATGAATAGAGACAGTGTGCTGACCAAGAGGAAAAAGTGCTGTCTGACCAGTTTATTGTGGGGTTGTGTTCCTGAAGCCAGTCAAACCAATAATATTGTTAGGTCGGGTTGAGGAAAAAACAAACAATGATCTGATCTCCGTGTGATTACCCGAGAGGGTGATTTGTAATGGCTGGGTGATATGTGTTATGGTGGTGAGAGATCTGCCATCCAAAGCGGCAACTTGAAGCGGGTTACTGAGGGTGGAACTTGGTAGGTTCAGTTGATCGACAAGAGCTTGGGTAATTAAAGATCTTTCGCATCCGGAATCAATGAGTATGGAACAATTGTGGGTTCTACTATTGACTAATAAACTGGCAGGAAGCAAAAGACGGGACTGACTAGAACAGGTGATTGGGTCCGTCTGAGGTCTAGTCTTTACAGACGGACCCTCTCGGGGAGCTTCTCCTTATGGAGAGATGGGCAGACCTCAATATAATGACCTGGGGTACCACAGTAGAGACACTCTCGGGACCTAAGTCTCCGTTGCCGTTCCTCCGGGGTAAGTCTGGTTCGTCCGACCTGCATAGGTTCCGGTCCCGGGGATAATTGTCCACTGGGCTCGGAGATAGCCTTAGGCGGCGCAACCGGAGGCTGAACGACTGTGGGAGCACGACCAACAGATGTTCTACGGCTAATACCTATATGACCCCGTTCTCTCAGACGACCATCAATCCGAGCTGCTAGAGAAATAAAATCTTCTAACGTATGGGGTTCATCAGGGACAGCGAGTTCATACTGCAGGGGTTCGTTCAAAGCGTTACGGAAAGTATCCTTCAGGGAGCGAGGGTCCCAGCCCAACCGGGCCGCCAGTGTACGGAACTCGATGGCAAACTCTGCCACGGCCCTGGAACCCTGTCTCAGTCTGTGAATCTTCCGAGAAACCGTCGGATAATCAGTTTCAAAACCGAAGTTTCTCAGAAGTTCCTACCTGAAGTCAACAAATGACATATTGAACTCGGGATATCTCAGGAAGCGTGATTCAGCCCACTTAAGCGCTGAACCGGACAGATGTCCGATTACATACGCATCTTGGCATCATCATTGAGAAATGATTGAGCTGAGTAGCTAAAAATCAATTCACACTGCATTAGAAACCCCTCACAGCCGCCAGCACTTCCGGAATACCGCTCCGGAACCGGAAGTGAAACCCCTCGATGACCGTTAACCGGAACTTCGTTAACCGGACGTGATGGGGACTGATTGAAAGATGCTGCAGCGCCATCGTACGGAGGGGGAACGAGATCGGTGGCCCTGGGGACAAGATTCTGTAATAGTGAGGTAATTTGATCCAGGGTTTGATTAGTTGTGGTCTGTTGTTTGGACAGGGATCGGAGGACGGACTCGTGGGAGTTGAGCATGGTGGCCTGATCTGAAACTATTCTCCTGAGAGTCTCCGGTGGGTCCATTTGGCCTGAGTATTCTGTCATGTTGTTGTTAATTCTTCGGACCCACATAAACAAAGTACTCTCAGGAGATGTTTACAAATATTTATTGCTGGTTGATATGAGAAGAGGGAATCCGGACTGATCGGCAACGGGTAACTGCAGGAACGGCGAGACACAGGAAACAGCGGAGCAACAGGAAAGGGTAAGAAACAGAGGGCATCAATGACGTGGAAGACCGGAAGCTTCTGAGGGTGAGGACAGGAGAGGTGAGTACCGTCGAGTGTGAGGGAATGAATGAAAGGAACCATCTTACTTTGATGGTTGTTTGGATCGCCAGGGAGGAGTCAGCGGGGAGTCCTTTCCGGTGGTGGAGATGAGGTTGGATCCAGAGGAGGTCAGAGCAGCGGATGGTGATGCTGGAGCGGACAGTTCGAGCTTTAGCCAAGAGGAGTTTGAACCAGATGGTGAGTGAAACCAGAGAGGAACTTGTTGGAGGATCTTGTAGATGAGAAGGGATGACCTGAGACGAAAACACAATGGTGGTTAGGGTTGTGAGAGGTTGAGTAGCAAAAACACTAGAGACTACTATAGAGGTCTCCAAAACTCTAAAAAGCTAATATCAAAAAACACTAGAGACAACAAGAGACTACAAGAGATATACTCGAAACACTAGAAGAGATTACACTGAGGATAGGTTTACCGGTAGTAGATTAATACTCAGGCGACGAGTAGCTGGTTCACCACTCCTCTTATACTGCCTCAGCTCATCAGAGGTAACAAGGCGCACCTGTGGAGGAAGCTCCAGCATCCGAGGATTGGTGACCCCACTGGACACCTGGGGAAGTGACTCAAGAAAAGACTCCTGCTGACATAGGGTACCCCTGATTTGGTTCATTCAACCTCTTAAATACCAGGGGAAAAAACACAACTAGCATTACAGTTTAGTATCACTAGAAATACAACAGATGTAGTTGAAGAGGAGCTTAATGAGAAAACCCTGCCCATTGAAGCTCAGTTTCTTCAGCTAACAGCACAAATCACACCCATCTGTTTTAGATACTATTAAAAACCGTAATCTTTAGTTTTGACCCAAAAAAAAAATCATTAGATTTAAGTGATATTATATATATATATATATGGCCTAAATAAATTATTCAATTGTTGAGCTTTTGCCCAAACCACGTAAACTTACAATGATCTTTCTGTTTGTGACCAATTCTTTGCTTATTTCAAAGGGACCAGCAGTTTTGGTTCTGAGAACATTTAAACTGATGAATGATTACAATAATAACAATCCATGGTCACCTTCCACCTATCATGGGATCCTGTCCAGTTAGTCGAGTCCTTAGATTGTCCCTGCAGGACACTGAATCCCACAGTGTCGACTTTGATGAATTGTTTCTCTGCTGAACTGGATGATAATCTTTTTGAAGCCCCAGCTTGTTACTGTATAAAGCTTACCATTTATTTACTGCCCTGAATTGAAAGAGATGATGGCAAAAATCAATTAGACTCACAGTTGCTGGGATGGTGAAGAGGTTTAACTAGGTGAGATCCGTGCAAGTCAAAGCAAAGTGGAGACTAATTCTCAATTTAAATAGGGAAACGATGGGAAAAAAAATGATAACACCGAGACAGAAAGATAGTAAGTTAAGAAAACTGTGTTCTGAATAAAGAACATTTATGCCTCTTAACGTATCAACATTTTGTCATATTACAACCAGAAAATGAAATGAAAGTATTAGATGATTTTCTATGTTTTAGTTCTTTTTTAAATCTGAAAGTCTGATGTCCCTGTATATTTAGCACTATAGCCAATGATTTTCTGTAGTTATTGCTATGGGTATCTGGGTCTATGTATATGCCGGTTGTGCATATGTGCAGACAAAAATATATATAATTAATCTTAGCAAAATAGCTCAATCTTTGAATCTATGTTATTTTCAAACATTGCTTTAAATCTCTCCACTGCATTCTTCCTCAAGGAATCAAGGAATCAAGGAATTTTATTTGTCATCACATCACATGTGGTACATGAGCTGGGACGAAATTCTAATCCCCCGGTCCAGTTTAGACCCTGATAACAATTTTAAATGCTATAATAAATTATAAAGAACTATACAAGAAATAGGATTTGACTACACAGAATCTACAATAGGGCACTTCGGACATAGCAGCAATGAAAATTCGGAGTGCAAATAGTATAATAAAATATAATATAAAGAACTATACGAGAAATAGGATTTAACTACACAGAATCTACAATATGGACACAGAATCTACGATATGGGACTTCGGACATAGCAGCAATGAAAAATTCTTGACCAGTTTGCTGATCTTTTTTGCTGTTTGTTTGAGGTTGTTCCAAGACAAACCTTTGAGGACTTCACAAAAGACCAGCATTTATTCTCAACTAAAACTTTACAACTTTACTTTTATTTGTTAACTGGCAGTTGATTGTTCTGGATTTTGTTTGAAGGTTTTTCTGGAAATGATAATTTTCTCTATTTTTTTCTTTCACTTCACATGTTTTATTTCCCAATGTACAGAAGTTATTAATATTTCACAACTGTAACAGTAATAATTGTAATAAATTTCAATACATATTTTATGATGTTGCTCCTCCAATAGATTTTATGTTCAAGTCTTACCAGGAAGCATGGGAAGGACTGGAGCAACTGAAAGAACTGGAGCAACAGCTAGAATGTGATCAACTGAACGATATGCCAGAATTGGAGGAACATGAACATTTTCTCCCATAGAAAAAAAGAATAATAATGTCAACACAGTGCACCGATTAGAATCCTATAAATGGTCTTAGGCCAGGCTAAGTAATTCTTATACATAAGTATAAGAACTAATAAACCAACCAGCGTTTTTGTTTACTCTTTTTTTCTTTTTTTCTTTTTTTTTTTGAGAATGTGGTTAAAAACAAACAGGCAACTCTTGAGCTGAAATACATTTCCCAAAAAGCAAGCAAATAAATTAATTTTTGAAATCCACAAAATCGGTTTTTACAACCATTAAAATTATTTTAGATTTGTTTATTTGCGCCATAAACAGCCTCAATATGTATGTATGTATGTTTGTATGTATGTATGTATGTATGTATGTATGTATGTATGTATGTATGTATGTATGTCTACATAATTAAGAGATTTAGTTGTATGCAGTTACAAGCTTCCGTTTGTGATATTAGCATACCTTAGCCAACAGAAGGAGAAGAACTAACAGCAGGAACACCAGAACCTCTTTTTAAAGAAGGGAATGACATTAAGAAACAATACAGATATTTAATAATAAAGTAAAGATACTTACACATACATATACATTCTATATTAATCTTATGTCTACACAGTTAAGAATTTTATTAGCAGGCAGATTTAAGCTTCCTTGTGTAGCATACTATAGCCTTTTTTTTTCTCTTAGTGTTCTCTCTGTTGTAGCCTCCCCTGGTCTGGTGTTCTGTTAGCTGGGACAACTTCTTGGAGGAGAACATGGACTGAGATTCGGCTTAGATTGGGGATGAAGCTATAGGGTATAATAAACAGTAAATGCCTTTGAGGACTGTTTGATACATATTCTGAAATGGAATATCACAACTGGAAGTCTACCAAAATCGCCATACACTAAAATTGGGAGGATGGGCAAAGAGAGCATTACTAAGAAAAGTCAAAAGGCCCATGATAACTCTGTAGCAGAGATTCACAGCTCAGGTGGAAAAATATGCTTGCAGAAAAACTATTAGTCATGCGGACCAAACTCTCGGCTTTGTTGAGAACTGTGTCAGTTGTTCAAAGAGACTCCCCAAATGTAATCTACACAGGTTGTCTTAAATCAAGTTAAGGGACATGTTATTAGCCATAACACATCATCATAGAGCGTGGTGTCGTATGTTTGGATGCCTTTTTTTTTCCAGCAGTGGGTAAATTGGGCATTACTGATGAGGAAATGGATGACATTGAATACAGAGAAACCCTGGATGTGTTAAAACTTGGTCAGAGTTTCACATTCATTCAGAAAAAGGGCCCAAAATAGCCAGTTAGGGCCACCACTGAACAGAGTAAATTGTTACAAAACGATTGTTCAATCGAATTATAATTGTACAACATGTGTGTAATAAATGTTTGTGTAGGCCATTCACGCGCCAGGGGGCGCTGTTAGTGTATTTTTGTTAAGACATTTGGGAAAGACCTGTAACATGTAAATTTCACACACCACTAACTTGACTCTATATATATATATATATATATATATATATATATATA
>JAVLVB010000349.1:4170965-4192247 GCA_032876305.1 Orestias chungarensis | reverse complement strand
AAAAAAAAAAATAAAATATATATATATATATATATATATATATATATATATATATATATATATATATATATATATATATATATATATATATATATATATATATATATATATATATATATATATATATATATATATATATATATATATATATATATATATATATATATATATACATATATATATATACTGTATATATTCCAGAGAGAAAACCATATAAATTGACACAATACTGCAACATCGGATGAGGTTTTATGTTTTTTGTTCCGGTTTGCTTTAAATCAATATTTATTCAAATATAATCATATCTCCCAAAAACAAACCCCCACATGCACATTTCCCTTGAGACATCACATATGGCATTGGCCGGATCTACCGATTATGTTAATTAGCGTTTTACTTATTCATTCTTATTTGCTTCATGTTAGTAAAACAAAATTCATCTCAAGATGTTGACTTGTGGTCTATATGATTTGAATTTTAAAGGGAGATTTGACAAAAATAAGCTATAAGCAAATATCAGTGAGAATTATGTATGGAAACCTATCAAAATATTTTAATAGGAGGGTAAGTGGATTGGTAATCAATAAAATATAAATCATTGTTTTTGCGAATCTATTTTATTAGTGAAACAATACGCTACAAAAAATAAAAAATAAAACATCACCTTCCAGTTGTAACAGGTTCAGTTGTGTTTTGCTTCATTATTGTCTGTCCTCGACGAGCAGTAAATCTGTCCGGGTAAACCTCAACATGTTGGTCAGAGCTGGCATGGATGACAATTTTGCTGAAACCCCCATCCAGCTCACCATTAACATACACCTCTAAAACCAAAAATAACTAATTAAAACACAGCCCAGTATCATCATCTAATCAAAACAGGGCCTACAACAGGCTAAATGAATTGATTTGTTCACGGGACAGTTTTAGCAAGAACTAACTTTTTTTTATAGTTGAGAAAAACCATTACAGACCATTGGTGGGGTGGTGAAGTAGTTTAAGGATAACAGGTCCTTTCAATCCAATGCAAACTGGAAGAGACAGGTTTTCGGGTTTCACCAAAAAAGTGAAATGTGCTGGGAAGAGATAGACAATTGGAGTAAAACAACAGATGTAATAGTACAGTTTTTATTTTCATCAGCAGCTGAAATGACTTAAGCAACATTGTAGCAAAGGTCATGTTGCCTACTTAGTCTAGTTTTAGTTTCTCATGTTACTGGTCAGTTTCTTCCAAAAAGTCAACAATTTATTACTTTGCGTTATTACGGCAGCAGAGGATTTGATTCTTCATTGTCCGTAACAACAGGGTAGAATTTATGTAATGCAAAATATAGTTGGGGTGGTTTAGAAGCTTAAATAATTTATGAATAGTAATTATAAATATCCATGCCTATGCTTATATACTTCTTTATCTATTTCTAAGGAACACAAAGTGCTTAATGCAGTAACCCCCCCCCCACACACACACACACACACACACTGAAATTTTAGCCACAAACTGCCTTACAAACCTAAGACCACTTTGCCCAAGGACACAAATAAGATGAGCAAAGTGGGATTTGAACCAGCTGCAAGCAGGTTACAAAACAAACTTCCCACCTGTGTGATGATCGCTCACAAAGACGGTGACTGAAACCTGGTTTGTGAAGCAGCTGTGTTTTGCAGATTTACAATAGTGCCAGTGACACCCATAACACCATTCTGCAAGTCAAAAAATATTCAAATTTCCAAATCTCAATACTTCTAGCCCTTAAAAAGTCATTTTTATTTCCAGAGTGTGTTGCTTTTCATGAATCTGTGTTGCTTTTTCATTAATGTTTTTTTGAAATTATTATTATTTGTTCAAATGTATTTTATTTTGTTTTATTAAGAAAGAACATTCTGTATATTTTGGTCATGTTCCTGGTAAGGAATTCTAGTCCAACTTTATGTGACAAATCAAGTTGTCCCAGACATTCATTGTTCTCTGTAAACCATTACTTCAACTTTCTCCTTTAAGTTCACATTTACAGTTTGTCAAAAATAATACTGTTGAAACCAATAAAACTGTTGATTTATCCAATATTACACCTAAGTAAAATAAGAGACTATCAACTTAACCTAATCAATGAGTGTTTTTAGGTGACCAGTTCTAATCAGAAGGGTATTAAAAAGGTCATAAAGAGTTTGAAATTCTCTTTGAAACATGTAAAACCATTGTATTAGAAAGCTGACATAATCTTTTTAATACAAAAGTAAAGTTATAATGAATTGTTTTGGCTTTTATAAGTGTCTAATATACTTACGATATTTTGCCCACTCGCCACCTTGAAAACAAACAAATTCCTGAATCAAACTTTGCACATCTTGTATAGACAAACAGCAATATTTACACGAAAAGCATATTTTTGTTTTAAGAAAATTACTTTAGCACAAAAATTATGTAATTCTTGGTTTATCATTGTCGACAGAGATTTATTTTGACACTTGGCAAATGAGTAACCGATGACTTGTAAACAAACGAACCCTGAAATATCTTTCCTTTTTCCGTGTCATCCTCCTCTTGGCCATTTAGGACACCTGGATTTAAGCAATCCTTATGTATGTAAACAGTTTTACACATTTTTTATTGTATTACAAAAAAGCCTTTGTGAGCAGCAAGTCTTACTTGAGCTTGAAGTTTTGTGAATATCCCCAGAAACCCCATATTTTCCTGTAAGAGAAAGGAATAATGATGTTTTTTTTTTTTTTTAAAACAGCATGACTGTAAAAACAAAATACAGATGAAAAATATACTAGTTATTAATTTAGAGTTAGGGTTTAGTGAGATTAGGGGATAACCAAATGAAAATGGCAAATGTTTGTTATTTCACCACAAACCTCAGTGATGGTGCTTGACATCACATTCTGAAAAGCTTTGCTATGCCAGACCTATCTGTATATGTAGCTTGCTGGCATTGAGCCTTTGCAGAAGGCAGCAACATTTTGAACGTTACTGTAGAGGATTTCTAAACCTCTCTTTAAGGTGGTATATTATGAAATAAGGGTATTTTCTCATCAAAAACCGAAATTGTTGCTTTGACTCATTAATGCATGTATGAGTAGTCCTTTTATCTCTAGGGGCAGCAAACAAATATCAATCCTAAAATTTCTTTTAGGTTGTTTTTCTTTGTTACTTGATACAATAACAATTTGATTAGGCTTAATAATAGGTATTAAAACAACACTACCCTGAGCCAGACTGACAGAAGTGTGGCTACCTATGAATAGGAGGTAAAGGATGTATCCAAAAAGTTTATTTCTTTTTGTTGAAGTCCACCTCGACTTCCCCAGGTTGGTTGATCTCAGTTGGAGATCACACTTGGCAAATGAGTAACCAATGACTTGTAAACAAACGAACCCTGAAATATCTTTCCTTTTTCCGTGTCATCCTCCTCTTGGCCATGTAGGATACCTGGATTTAAGCAATCTTTATGTATGTAAACAGTTTTACACATTCTTCATTGTATTACTAAAAAGCCTTTGTGGGCAGCAAGTCTTACGTAATGCTGAACCCGTGGGAAAATGTGGATGATCCTTCAAGCTTACTGTAAGAGAAAGCAATATATATATTAAACAACAGCACAATTGTAAAAAACAGAATACAGATGAAAAATATACTATTTGTTAAATTTGAGTTATGGTTTAGGGAGATAAGGGGATAAACAACTGAAAATTAGAAATTTGTGTTATTTCACCATGAACCTCAGAGATGCTGCTTGACATCACATTTTAAAAACTTTGCTATGCCAGATCTATGTAGCTTAAAACCTTTAAGCCTTGCAGTAGCCAGCATAATCTTAAAAGTCGCTGTAGAGAATTTCTTATCTTTAAGGTAGTTTATTATGCAAAATTGGCTTTTTAAAAACATTATATTAAACTTGGATTGAATCATTAATGCATGTCTGAGTAATCCTTGAATCTCTAAGGGCAGCCGTTCAGATGTTCCTAAATTCTTGCTGCTGCAAGGATCTGCCTTTTACTAATACCTCCGCCCTGGAGCTGGAGCTTCATCCCCAGACTAACTGTAGCAGCTATTAGCAAACACCTGGTGGATTTGACACTCTCCTGAGTAGCCATTTCCAAAAACGATATTATATAATGCACAATAATATACAACGCCCCTTAAAATGGCTGTAAACAGCATCAAGGGATGACATGGAGAAGCAGTGTTGTAATGATGAGCTGAAGGAGTGTTCAGAATCAGTAGGAGGTTCATAAAGAAACTGCGGCCAATCTCAGGGCTGAAAATGCAAAGTCACATTTATTTTAGGTTGTTTTCATTTACCTGTTTCCCAAAAACTTTTATTAGGCACTTTTTGTGATTAATGACACAGATACCACTTTTGAGGCATGTTTTGAGGAAAGATTATTTTTTTTGCCGTTTATGCTATGTTTAAACTGCATTTTCGTGGTGTTTCCTATAACAATGCTGTCATGTGTGACTTACCCAGACCAGGTAGACTAGGACCAAACTGACCCGGATGAGCAGGAGGAGCAAGACCAGAAACATGAAACATTCCACGCCGCGCTGTTAAATAAAGCAATGGTATACATTTTGTAGGTGTAGAAGCAATTTGAGTTCTTGTGTATTGTCGCTGGGGGCACCCAGAAAAATTAAACTTTCACTGTTTGATCACTTCTTTAAAATAACACGAACAGTCTACAAACAACAGTATTAATAAGAATGATAACAATTACAATATAATAATTAATATATTCCAGAGCATTCCCCCGTTTTCCATACAATCTTTCCTTAAAAAATTGAATGACGTTCTGAACATATTTATTTACCTTGAAATGTATGTATACGTATTTTGTTATGTTACCATGCAAAATTATAGAAGGAAATTTATTTATCACAAGCAGCACTTGATTAATTAGCTACATACAAGACTAATTTCTCTAAACTGAGATTTATAATTGTGATTAAGTGATATTTATCTGCACAACAGATATACTTCTTCCCATAAATCACATATGTAATTTGAGAAATTTTATCAAATGCAAATAAATCCTTCTATATTGTTGTCATTAATAATCTCTCCATTCATTGTTGTAATTGAGCTTTTGTTTCTTGTTTTCAGGACGGTTTGCATTGTTTAGAGGGATAGTTAATTACCAATAATTCACAGAGAGAAGGCCCGGTCTTGTAAGTGGTATAATTTAGAATGTGTTTATAAATAGCTGCATATGCTAGAACAAGAACATCTCCACGGAAATATGGATGTTTTGTATTAGGCTTAGAAGACATTAAATAAATACCAGAAGCTCTAGAAGATCCAGATCCAACAGTTCCTATTAAAAAGAAGGAGAGCAAAAAAGTTAATCACTTATAGCACTTAATTTTGAAATTGTAAAGTGTGCAGGGTCTTTAGTAGATGTCACTGTAAAGAAAGAAAAAATATTTCCAGGACTTTTCATTTAAAATGTACCAAGGAATGACAAATGTGTTTTAATTCATAGTAAATGCCAAAAAAAATAAAAATACGACTTTGGTAAGATTAATTGCTTTATACAGAAAATGGGGGGGTTTATTGTAACACTAGATAGCATACCCCGTTCACTGTCCAGGAGCATGATGTACAGAGGGTGCTTTTGGCAGTGAACCCCAGGAAGGCTGCTTGACCAGACGGAGTACCGGTAAAGGTGAGCAGAGTGTGTCCACCAGCTCACCTTGATTGTCAACAGGACCTTTAAACTTTCCCTGGCCCAAGCAATCATCCCAGCCTGCCTAAAGACAGCCACAATCATCCCCATGCCAAAGAAGTCACCAAACACCAGCCTGAATGATTACCGCCCAGTGGCCCTCACACCGGTAATCATGGAGTATTTTGAGAGGCTGGTCCTCCAACCCATCACAGACCACCCACCAGCCCCCACTTTCGACACCCACCAATTTGCATACAGGACAAATAGATCCACGGAAGACGCCATTGCGGTAGCTCTCCACTCTGTGCTGAGCCACCTGGAGCAGCAGCAGAGCTACGCACGCATGCTTTTTGTGGATTACAGCTCAGCGTTTAATACAATCATCCCAGACATACTAATTTCCCATTTGCACAACCTGGGCCTCCCCGCTCTCACATATTCCTGGATAAAGGACTTCCTTACCAACCGTCCCTAGACTGTAAAGCTTGGGCCCCATCTCTCCTCCAGCTGCAGACTGAACACTGACTCCCCACAGGGCTGCGTGCTAAGCCCCCTCCTGTACTGCCTCTACACCCACGACTGCAGCCTGGCCCACAACAACAACCTGATCGTCAAGTTGACCTTCTGCCCCCTAGCAGGCGCTACAGGTGCATCAAGGCCAGGACAAAGAGACTCAAAAACAGCTTCTTTCCCATAGCAGTCAACACCCAGAACTCAACTGGACTCTGTGCAAAACCCTCACCTCTGTGCAAGGCCATTATAGCAGTATCCGTGCAATATTTTATATTTATGTTATATTTATTTACAAGTGCAATATCACCACCACTGTCAAATTATCTAGATGATGTTATTTTCTGTATATACTCCATAGTCCGATACATTTTTTATTTCCTGCAGATCATTCACATTGTTTATTTTGTTTATTTCTGTACATATTTTTTAAGAGATTTTTTTTTTTTGCACGGCACTGAAAGAAGTGGTCTTCCAATCTCATTGTACAATGTGTATAATTACAATAAAAGGTATTCTATACTGTTTTCCGTTCATAATCTGTCATCTAAAATTATACCATCTATTATAAGGTCTCTCTGAATGTTTGCACATGTGAACAATCAACACTTTAACTGATATGATTTATCATACAATCTTCTATTCATTTATATTGTACACATTTAACATTTTTTGCGTATGTCTAAATTACCTGAGATTATAAGTATGATTAGATGTCTCCCACCTTGACTAACAGGTCTTCTAGCCTGTGCTGTGAGACTACTACAGAAGATCCAGAAAAGCTGAAGCCCGCTTGGATTTCAACCAGCCAAATCAAGCACATGTAACACCCCTGCTTACTGAACTCCACTGGCTTCTTTTAGATGCTTCAAATTCAAATTACTAATGCTGACAATACAGGGTGTTTGATGGATCAGCAGACATCTACCTCAAAACCCTCTTAAGGCCTTCTGTCAACTCCTATGCGCTCTGTTCCTCCAAGGAGCGCCAACTAAGCTAGCCAGCTCTTGCCCTGAAGCTTTAAATCCGTGTATTAGTTCCAGGATACAGCAGGCAACTTATAACTTAGAATTTGTAAACTGTGTTGTCGTTCAATGTCTAACCCTGTTTTTGTCGCTTTGGATAAAGGCATCCGCTAAATGCATTAATGTAAATATAAATGTACACCAACTAAGATTAGAAGCTCTACTTCTTTAACTCAGACAGAGAGCTTGTCTCTTTACTTTGTATCTGTGGCACTTCCCCTTCCTTGGGTTTGTGAAGGACTTCTGTGTTCTCCCCCTCAGGCTTCGTGACCACCATGGATGTAAGTGGAGTCACAAAGCTGTACTTCAGGGACAGCTCCAAAGCTTCTGCCTTAACATTTTCTTTCTCGGGTCCAGAAAGAAGCAGCCTGCATGACAACATGTGATCACAGTTTAAGTAGCTGATCTTGTTACAGTTGGTGTTAACAAACATTTAAGTGCGTTATTTTTCTTAAAATATAAATAAATCCAAATACAATACGTGTCTCTTAAACAACTGTTTTTAAACGCTATAAATGTTTGACAAGTTGTAAAAAACAAAGTCATGATGAAAATATTTTTATTTTTTTGGTTCATGAATGAATGTTAATGTGTCTAAGCCTTTTCATATCCACTGTACTGGGAAAACAATTGTGACATTACACCCAACATTATCAATACGTCTGGCAAATATGTTGTAAGAGCCAAATGATTGAAATAAGCAATAACTGATGTGGCAGGAGCTCAAGGCTTTGACACTTGGGTGGTGGGTGTGTCGAGTTCAGTGTGACCTTCACTAAGGTATGAATGAGAACCATACGGGCGCGCTGCTTTGTATGTATGAGGAAGCGGGTGCGCCGGTGGTTGTCATAATTTCTGTTGACCGTGCTGTATTGCCGTCCTTTGTTGGCACCATTGCATGGTTTAGCCCGGTCAGTATGTGTCAGTCCTGTAAAGTCTGAAGTATGGCAAAGTGGAATAAATTGATGATCGCAACAACAAAGAAGCGGCCTGGAGTGTATTGAAGCACGCGTCCGACAGTTTTGAAATTCACCCTGTTAACTCCCTCTACAACACCGTTAGTTTGCCGCACGTTTATATGTTGTATAAAAATTTGGATCAGCTTTTGATCTGAAAGTTAAACTGTAGAGGGCTAAATATTAGGGTTATGGTTTGAAGCTTTCTACTACCGAAGATAACTGGTAGTAGTAATGAGTGGAAAAGTGCAAATAGCTGCTTAAAAATTGGATTTGCTAAAGCGCATGTACAGATTTTGGCACCTGTAGTTTTTTCTACAATTATATCCATTTTACACTTTTATTCTCTTTAAATTAATATCTGTCTGGTCTGATGCTGGTAAAAAAATGTTGTGGTTGATTGAAAATACTTTTGAAACTAAACCTGCCAGCCATGTAAATATTTTAAGCTAGACTGAACACGCTACATTATTTCAGTTGAGGTGTGAAACATGGAAACCGTTGTTTAGAAATCTGGTGCAAAACCTTTGTTTTGTTCCTCATATTTGTTTGAAGTTGCCCTTGCTGTATATAGTGAGAGATACAGAAAAGCATTTTTGCAACAGTCAGATTAGATCTTATTTCCATAGACTAAACCATAGACTAGGACCAAAAGAAAAACATCCCACTCACTCTTTCTCCAGAAGCTGTTTAACTGTGAGGTATGCCCAAACCCTCTGAAGAAGACCATCAGCAACTTCTCCAGAAGTAGATTCGACTGAACCATTTGTGTTAGAAAATGTCAATTTGCTCTTCATCTACCAAAATAAAAAGAACAACTTTTGAGCTCAGTACATATGGGCTTTCAGGGAAGCTTTTGGAAAATGATGACTTGAAATTGCTCTGTGCACTGATTCTTACAGAAATGGCCACAACTTGTGGAGAGAAGGTTTCAATGTTGTTGTCTATGATCTCGCCGGCCACCACAATTTCAGAACCGTTATAATACTGGCTGAAGTTAGTCTGGGTTAGATTGGTTCCACCAACATAGATCATCATGACATCTATCAGCAGTGGAGTGGCCACTTCTTCATAGAAACCCTGTTGATATAAAGCAAAAGAATAACGCTTCCATTGTCTCACTTAACATAGAGCTTCTGCACAACATGACAAAAAAATTTGAAGTTATTTCACAATGTATTTTATAAAAGTTGGTTGCATTACAGCTACGCCCAAAAAAACTATTTACATGCTATGAACTATTGTGACGCTTTTCTTTCCAGAATAGACCAAAATAAGTTAGTACATACTTGAAATGTAAGGCAAAAGACACAAGGTTTTGTTTAACCAATGTTTCCCAATGGCATCATAGGATTATAAGCATGATATGGTAGGGACAGCATCATGCTGTGGGAATATCTTTCATGGAAAGACTAAACAAGGGAACTTTACTCTTAGGAGCTGAAAAGTCTTAAGAATAGGATGGAGAAATATGCCATGAATATACTATCTATTGGACAGCTATTAATTTAAGGTGTTTTGTGATTGCAGTTCCACAGCACAGCTGGTTGACGTGAATAGTTATTTCAAATATTTTGCAAGCTGCTATATGACAAATATGCTCGCACTAAGAAAAATACCTTTAGCTGTAAATCTGCATCTGAGTCTTGGTAAATCCTTCGTGCCACACCATTGTTCTGAAGTGACATTTTCTCCAAGAACTCAAAGTTGACATCAAACCCAAAACCAAGACAGTAGAGAGGGAATTTCTCTGCAATGGCTTTTTTCACATTCAACTGTATCATTTCAAGGGCTGTTACACCTGAAACACAAATGATGCATGTTTTCAAAAAGAGCATTTAAGCAATGTAGCACGTACTGGAGTTGATCAGCATAGACTATGAAGAAGACTTCCTGTAAAGAATCAAAAATAACTATTTCATGCTGTAAAAGAACACATATATATGAAAAAAATCTAATGTTTCAAATCAGCAAATGCAGAATAGATACAATCAAAATATATTTTAGGGAAATAGAAATAAAACTTGTCCTTGGTTGGATGTTATAGTCTGTTTATCAGAAAGTCAGACAGCTCAGCTGCATGACTGTTTAAAAAAAAAAGCTACTCTTAGATGAGACTCAACAAAAAGGTTTAATTTTAGGATTAATTTAATATTTTTTTTGTGGTATTTCCAAAGTCAAGTCAGCTATTATTTTGTCACTTTTTTATGTTGGTTTTGTGATAAACTCAGTGCATCTGTATCTACAATTCTGGTCTCAGAGCTCTAGTGCCCTGCAGGTATAATATATTTTCCTGGTTCGCATTTATACCAGGTAAATGATCTGCTCAGCCTACTCCCAAGTTCTACAGAAATCTGCAAATGACCTATAAATTTAAATAATGTTTCCTCAAACAGGGAACCATCTGTAACATGTAGGTGTGTGAACTACAAGAGTTGGAATTATTATTTCTTACTATATGGGTATAAATCTCTGGCAGACTGGCGACAAGACTGGAGTAATACATTTTCAACTTCTTGAAGTTAAACTATATTTAATGGCTGATAAAAGTACTGCAAAAGGTTAAGCATAAATATTAAGATCAACTCATGAGGGAATCGAGTCACTTAATGTTTCAGTTAGTAAAGCACTCTTAAGGTCGTAAGGAAACTGCAACTCTCCGAGAAAGCATTGAAGAGAAGATGAACACTAAAGATCATATCGTAAATCAGCTGTTGGTTTGAATAACTGGAAATTATAGTAACAATAATCTCCCTTTTTTGACTACATTTTTTTCCGTCAAGATTTCATCACTTATGTGAGTTTTGTGTTTTAACCTGAAGTTGGGTCTCCATCTGTGAGCAGTATAAGGATCGAAGCTGAACCTTCTCTGGGATGCACATTCAGCATACGGGCTCCTTCCAAAAGTGCTGCATTGATGTTTGTAGCTAAAAAAATAAACACAGGTTAAACCACCATCCCACTCGTACATATAAAAATGGTAACTTAGTGTGAAATGTCACCTCCTCTGTCAACAATATTACGAGCAAACTCTTTCGCCCCCTCCTGATTTTCACTCGTGGCCTGAACGAGTTCTCTTTTCCAGTGAAATATGTCGCTATCAAAACTGATGAGACCAAAGAAGTCATTTTCTGCCAGGTCATTCAAAATATGGATTAAAGCTGTTCTGGTCTGCACAAAAACACATTGACACTAGTATTATTTTTTTTTAAACAAAACAAGAAACTTCACCTGTTTCTGATTTTATGTTTAAATCATTGACTTGTAAGTAAATCATAAGGCAAACCTGTTCAATTTTTCTCCCATGCATAGAGCCACTTTGATCAATAACAAAAACAACATTCTTTGGTATTCGTGGAAGATCAGTGGGGGCAAAGTGATGGACAAAATAGCCATCTGAGATCTGGGATCAAGTAAGAAAAATGATAGTTAAAAAGATTACGACCAAGTAAACTAGATGATCTAATTACTGTTGTAAAAGGGTTTCTGGATTGTGTGTACAATGCTATTAAAAAATACTAATTTGAAATGTTTTACCTTGATGTCCCCCAGTCCATTGTCTCGGTTAACATCATAAACTATAATCAGATCTCCATTCATACCTTCCTCTCCACAGCTGTCACATGACTTCTGCTGCTCTTCTGTTGGATATAAATTCACCCATGCCTAGAAACCAAGTGAATCAGTTAAGTTTATCAAATTATTTGAATTTATTAACAGCATAATATATGGTGGAGAATGTTTAGTTTCAATAGTCTACATATTCCTGATAAAGTGGTTTTTAAATGTACAAATGAACATAAACATGATCATGATGTCTCTAAGGAAAACCCCCTTCCACTTTAAAATACGTTCTTGGTTAATACAGGACAGTTTTGACTAATGTAGAAAACAAGCAGTAGCAATCAAAATTGTCTTTTTCTTTGTCAATACTATCGCCAGGCTATTGGAAGTCTACCTGACTAATTTTCATCTCTTTTCAGTTATGAACAAATGTTCTGTTTTTGTAACATCTTTGGTATATAGAAATAAAAAACTGTAGGCTTGTGTCACACCTTACCTGACCTTTGTACAAAGATATCAAATTTGATCCCATGTATTATCGCTGCAAATTACGTCTATGGCTTAATGAAACAAATTGAGGAATCGCTACTGGGTGGAACAGCCAAAATTTATATTTTCATCAACCAAATTGTCCATAATTGATGGCAAGTGTGAACCAAAGAAGACTAAATGCTGGATTTAAAGGGGCTTTAACAATGTATCAGTAAATTAGCATATTACTGCAACCAAGTTATTTGTTTGTTTATTTTTTTCGTTTTTTTTCTTACAGATATTTGTTTTTCTGTTAAACTAAAATAGATAGAAATCCTACCAAATGTAGAAAACATTTTGAAACTAATTGCCATGTGATTATGTTTTCAATTCTTTTATCAAATAATAATAGGGAGAAAGAATATATAATAATAATATAACATAATTATTTTAAAATGCAATTCCATAATGGCTGTTTTACCAAATGTAAATACAGTGTTATACTGCTGAACAAGATCGGTATATGGATGGCAGATAAGGCTGGTTAATAATGTTTCGGTAACATTCAGTCTGATGATGAAATTGAACAAAAGCATCAGAAACAGCTGTACCTGTTTATCTGCATGTGTTTTATTGATAGCATTAGCCATGGCTTTGGTGCTCAATCCTCCTTTCACATCAATGAAACTGATGCCAGCTCTCTCATGAACATATACCTCAACCTAATCAAAAATAAAATAAACATTAGCAGCACCTACATTTATCATAGCTTCTTTTACCCGATGGTATTTTTATTGTAAAAAAAACAAACCTTGAAGTCTTTGACAAGTTTCATGGGTCTAGCATGGATCTGTATCTCATATTTGCCGTGTGTTCGCTTAAGCAGTTCCTCATAAGTGAGTTCAAAGGTCACTTTTTTGTGCGCTGCCACGTTCACCGAAGTTTTAAATTCCTCCATAGTCCTCCCCACAGAGCTACAACAGAAAGCACTTTGTACAAAATTACACAGCTCCACAAATGTTTAATCATGGAAATATGAAGAAAGTCAAAGTTCAAGCTTTGGAAAGAAAACACTTAATGACATTAATGTTATATGCATGAGGTGAAAGCAAATTTTTACATCTGCATATATACCTGACAATCCCAGCACTCTGACCACGAGACACGGCAGAACTGTACTGCTCCTGAGCCTGCTCCTTAGTTTTCACAACTCCAGCATAAGGTTGATCATCAATAAACCTGCAAAAATAAAACTTAGATACTTAGATATTGAACATGCAACATTCATTTCAGAAAGAAATACGTAAAATTCCAGAAAACAGCCAACAGCAGAGATTGATTGCAATCCTTTTGATTGCAATCCTTCCTGTCTTATCGAGTGACGCGATCAGTAGGGACTTTGATCATTTCTACATCTTTGTGTGAGAAACCCCAATTTTGTCTTTACCTGATAACTTAAAACCCCTAGAAAACTGTTGATAACTGATAACTGATATGAAAGAGTCAATTAAATTAGAGAGGTATGTAACTATGATTAGCACAGAACTTCAGTGAACTCCTCCACTTTTAACAGAATCTGGAGGAGTTTACTGAAGCCCGTTGTATGTACGTTTGTAATATTTGCAGAACAAACAGAATAAAAACAAAAAATTAAGCATAAGAGGAGGAATGCAAAAAATATAGTCAATAATTGTTACATCTAAGAATATGAAGTTTTTAGGAAGTGCAAAGCACAGGAAGCAGAAGATTATAAGTGTGAGATGTTTTGAGAACATTTCAAAATGACCAAATAGAGTCCTGTCTTCCCTGTAAGTTGTTGTTGTTGAATTGATTACACCCATTTTACTTAAGGAGATATATTTGTTTTTTCACTTTCAATGAAACATATGTTAAGCTGTACTTACTGTACTGTAAAAGTATCATAAGTGTAAAATTAAAAAGTTTTAAACTTATGTTATTTATGGAATAATATTTAGAAATTCATCAAAAAAAAATATTTTTGATGTTTAACACCGGAGAACTAAAGGCACGTTACACGCACATTCTGAATCTAGTGATGAAGGCATTCTTGGGAATTTGGACGTGAAATTCAATTTCCTTTGACTCATCCATACGATTGGCAACACGGCTGGTGATGATGGTGGTGGCATATCTGCTGGTCACAGTGGAGTTGATGTGAAAGCTGTAAATGTCCCAGTCACCCTGTTTAAACACAGAAAGTCGATATGAAAAATAAAAAAAGGGGTCAACGATCAATGTCAGTGGTTGACAGCTGTTTAGAGCTAATCAAATATTGAGTGAAAGATTATTGGTGTAGATGCAAATACACCCCACAGTCCTAAAAATGTATCTCATTGTTAAGTTTTGAAAAAATAAGAAAAAAGTTTAAGTGTCATTCATTTACAAGTAAAAAATATAAACATTTGCATTCAAGGGTTTATTCACCAGAGCTAGAACATGTTTAGTAGCAGTATAGTGTTTTAATATGAAACCCTTGCGTTTTAATGAAATTAGTTTTATATTTTTTGACAAGAAATGCTGTTGTTTTTAATAAAATATAAAAATTCAGATTTTGAAAGGGTCTTCCTTAACTCTCATCTTTTCACTCAGTTTCTACTTGATGACTCTTAAACAGCCCACAAAGTGTTGCTGTGGAGTCAAGTTGATTTTGACATACACAGCTATTTCAAAACTGAAGGCAACATACTGTAGTTACTTGATTGTACTTTAAAATTGTACTACATTCCTGGAAAATATGTAAACTTGCACACAATAGACTGTTCTTGAGTCACTTGTTAACATGTTATTATTATGTTATTAACTTAAATTTAACTTAAAAAATCAACAAAAAACACAGAGAATACTCCATATTTGTATATCATCCCTTCTCTCTTTTTAAGGGGTGTATTTAACCATATAATGACAGAACGTCTTGTGACTGTTCCAAAAAACATTTGTTGTGTAACTTCACACACTCTCTCACGGACACATGTTGTCTTTCTGTTTTGTTGTGGGTACTTTACATTGACAGCCGTTCCTTTGTCATGAATTTCTATAGTTTACCCGAACCCTAAACCTAACCATTACCAGTCTATGCCTAAACCTAAATCTAACCCTAACTCAATTCACACCGTAGTTGTACACTTGTCCTCATAGGGAGCAAGGTTTGATCGGTTCCCGCAAAGATACTATTTGTTCAAAGATTGGTCCCCACAATGTAGTACAAAAACAAGCCCACATACACACACACACACACACAAACAAACAGACAGTGAACAGACATTGAATGAACCCTCACTATTTTGAAAAGAACAAACAATTCTCAGTTGCAAAAAAGGTCTTTGGTCCAGTGTCTTTTAGGGACATCTTGGCCTGTCTGCAAATGTCCCAAGGTTATGAAAAAATAGTGGCGTTCTTTTTGACAGTAGACAAACAATATTATATTATGGGTGTAATATTTTACTTCATTGTTTTATCCAACCAAATGCATACTTTTTCACACTTTATCGTAAATCTAAATTATTTAGAAATATTTTTTGCTTTAACAGAGGTCCTTCTAATGCATAGTACAAATTCATTAAATATCAGTTTTTGCATTCATTGCATTAGGATGTTCTGATAAATGCCTTAGTGCTTTAATGCTATTTGTTCCTTGATTTAAGCTACACATGTTAAATAATAAAATAGATTATTTTTTTAGAATTTGTGGGCCATCATTTTTAAGCAAAGTTGTTTAAAAAAGTTGGAGTGATACTGTGGTTGTTCAAATAAGCGCCATTGGTGATTTAAAAAAAAAGCAGGATACTATAAACTGTAATTGGGATGCTAAAAAAGTTAAGTGTAATTGTATTGAACTTGTACACAGTAGTTGACAAAGAACTTTAAACTATCTTGAGAGGCCAAAGCTTAAAGCTGTGTGGGAAAGACAATAATAATTATAAATAAAAATAATAAAATAAAATAATATAAATATAATAATAATTAAATAATAATTATAATTAAATAAAAACATGTCTGAAATCTGTATTTCCTTGTAGAGTAGTTTTCTGACCTTTCTGCTAACAGATTGTTACCTTGTTTGGTACTGCAGCAGCCACAGCAAGCAGAAGCCCAAAGAGAGGGAGTTGCACCGACCTTCTCCTCATTTTACCTCCAGGTAGAATTCAAACAAAGGCACCTGAAATGTTCCTTTTAATTCTACTTAAGTCAAGTTTTACTTGTTTTCCTGTTAAAGGATTGCTTTAACTGTTAGTCTCCTGCTTCTGCTTACTATCATTACCAGAAAAATACCCACAAAAAATCTCCACCCATCGTACCAATCCGTTGATCTACCGCCAGCAAAACTAACATTGTGTTTTCAACCTTTGCTATTTACATTGAATGACAAGCTTGTTTACTTTTTCAGGACTTTGTCAGCAAATAGAAAAGGAACAGGGCTCAAACATTTAACCGCAAGTCATAAAAGTTGAATTCACTATTACAACGTTAAAATTTTCACAATGAGCACATGAAGCACTTTAGATTTTTCTCACTGTGCCGGAAGCGTGGCCTTCAGCGCCGCTACCTATTCTACCTGGCGCTGGAGAACTCGCAGCACACGGAGTACATCACGGAGAAGCTGCGGAACGTCGTGCTGGCTGGGGAGTGTGTGTGTGTGTGTGTGTTTGTGTGTGTGTGTGAGCGTGCACACATGTATATATATATATATGTAAATAGTTATAGTATAGTAGTCATAGTAAATAGTAAAAGTGCTTCTTTATTTTAAAGCTTGTTTTGCATTTTACTTTCTTTTTTTGCATTTTACATATTTACAATAAATTGTTTGGTCATTTATTTTTGCACAATTGAGTTATTTTGTCATGTAATCTGATTTCAAAGAGAAACAGTTTCAAATAAATGAATATTTTAATCAGTGAATTATAAATAATAGTTCTCAGACTACAAGCACAATCAACTAAGTTTCCATGAAAGCAAAAATTATAATAATTATGTCTTTGACAAAAGTTAAGCATTAATCCCAGGTCTTCAATCAAAACAAATACAGCAACATATTTCCCTTTTTATAATAAGTATTTATACTTCTGTCAAGGTTTTTGTATGTTCTGAAACACTGTGGCCATACTCTCATGTTAGGTAAGTAAACTTGTGGGGGAAAGTGAAAAAAGTTGTTTTTGCACCAGAAGTCGTTACCGGGATGAGATGTTTGGACTAATTCGGAGCTACATGAACCACGTGACCACCTATCACCAAATTACAAGAGATAAAAAATACTTGCCCAACCCCCACCTTTGAAATAAAAATTTCCTCCATGGTAAAGAGGATGCAAAATGCTGAAATGCACAAAGATTAAGATAGAAAATTACAAACTTGAAAGAAGAATGGACCAAAACTATTTGTGTGGTCAGATCGGAAGACCTTGGGGTCCATTTAGCTTTCTGACTTTTCAAACCCCCAGTCGGTCGTGGGAGATGGCTGCTTGTACTGAGCCTGGTTCTGCTGGAGGTTTCTTCCTGTTAAAGGGGAGTTTTTCCTCTCCACTCTCGCTACATGCATGCTCAGTATGAGGGATTGCTGTAAAGTCAACGACAACACAAGCCATTGTTTTGGTCTGCTGATTGCAGAGGAGTGAATTCTGCAAGTCAATGACTCGATGCAATCTGCTGGGGTTCCTTAGATTGGAAACTTTTTCAAATTGATTTGTGATTTATGATGTATCTTTGATTTTAATAGATTTTCTGTGAAGTGCCTTGAGACGACACCTGTTGTAAATTGGCGCTATATAAATAAACTGATTCTTGATTCATATGACTGGCCCATGACGACGGATCCACTTTCCAGGAAACTGTTTATCTTGGAATGTTCGGACCTGACACCCATAATGTGGTGGTGCACCATCTGGCTGGAAAATCTCAGGGAACTTGCAAGCTTCAGTGAATAAGGAAGTAAAAACCTAAACATGTAACAATTTCAAATTTTCTGTGGGCTTGAGGTTTCCATTGGTGAAGACTGGCATCCAAGGTCTCCCGATCTAACCCCCTTAGACTTTTGTCTTTGGGGTCATCTAAAGGCAATTGTCTATGTTGTGAAGATCCGAGATGTTCAGCACCTGTGGAATGGTAAACATTTATATTCATGTTTCTTTCATATATATTCATGTTTCTTTTAATACTAGAAGTGTGTGCATATAACAAAGAGCTATAAATTTCCTGATAAGGCCTGTTTATTCTCTCTCTGAGGAGCTGAGTCCAGAGTGGCACGGGAAGGGGGCTATCCATCGATCCCTAGCAATAAATCTGTTAGTTGGGGAGTGTGAAACCAGATGGCAAAGGTGTACTATCTTTTTTCCTGTTTATGCAGACTGATCGGGATCAGCGAGGGGTCAGTGAGGGGTCAGCGAGGAGGGGGAATAACGGTTTCTGCAACAGTTTGTGTAAATCACATGTGATTTGTTTTATGACTCTGTATACTCCCTACTTTCAATAAAATAGCCCGATGCAGGAATAGAGCTCAGACCCGATCTGGCTCTCCCTCTCTGCAGAGAGGAAACTTGGACTATCCGCAAGACGTTTTTTGGCTGAGTAGGATCTGAGTTTATATCTTTTATTTTGAAAATTGTGAGAACCTGAATATGCTGTCCTGAGATCAACCAACCTGGGGAAGTCGAGGTGGACTTCAACACACCTTAAACTACGGATACTGTGTTAGCATTTCTTCTGTTACTATCAGTGTGTGATAAGAGGGTTGCTTCGACAATCCAACATGGGCAGCACTTTGATCACATTTTATAAATGGTCAGAAGCTTATAACTAACTAATGAAAGGATAAAGTTATGTTAAAACCGAGCACATTATTGTTTTTCTTGTGAAATTCTCAATAGTGTCATATGAGGCTCCTACCATTAAAAAAAAACTAAAGTTGGGTCCGAAATGGCCGACTTCAAAATGGCCGTTACCCATCTTGAGAAGTTTTCCCCCTCCCATATACTAATGTGCCACAAACAAGAAGTTAATATCACCAACCATTCTCATTTTATTTAGGTATATCCATGGACGTTAACAGCCCCATTTTAGGGTGGCTGGAGCCACACTAACATATTTCATAGCCACCCTAATTTTTTGCCAGTCTTTTAAATTATTATTATTATTATTTATTTTTTTCTCCCAAAAATAAATGCAGTAAAGCCCTGAACATGACCCATTAAGAACGCAAGTTAATCTGAACACAAGTTTCTGTTTTCTTGTTTATTAGTTAATGCAAATATTATTATCGTTATGATTTATATTCCTCATTAGCTACGTATCAAACGTCACGTCACCAGGCGGTGCAGCGCGCGCCTCCTTTGAAGCTCCGCACGGAGTTATGGAGCTGGATTAGAGAGTTGGGATTTCATTTGCAGATACACACGGTGAGATTGCAATTTGGTTTGCAATAGGTTGCATTTGCTTAACACTATAAAGGCCAGAGATACGAGAATTTTCGTCACACTCAAGTCCAACAGTCTTTCACAACTCATGAATCCCTTTTTAGATGTAAATGCCCCACTAGCTGTCCTTAGAGAACCATTCCACCACTTTCAGTTTTAGTTTTAGCTCAATCCTCTCTGTTTCTGAGTGTTTTACCTGAAAGCAGGGGGGGATTAAAATCATACATGTAATTAAATATAAGTAGGTCTATGTTAGTGTCGCCAACTCCGGAATGATTTCAAACAGCTAAGCCACCAGCGCAGTGATCAGATGATCCGTACAAAGAAAATAGCTTCATGGGCTGGAACGGTGTAGAGAGGAAAGGCAAGAATATTTATGCAATGATTACCATCTGCCCTATTTACTAGAGGGCAAACATGACTGAAAAAATTCAGCGCGGTCTCTCCTCCACTAACCCCCCTAGCACGGCTTTGCGGCGTTCGCGGTCTGGGGGGGGGGGGGTACAAAAGTTGTGGGTGTGGGGGTGAAGTCTAGCTCTCAGAAAAAACGGTTTGAAGATATAATGAAATATCTGCGCTTCGACTACAAAGACACTCGTTTGAAACGCGTGAAAACGGACAAATTTGGTGCAATTTCAAACATCTGGCAACAGTTAGTACAGAACTGTGTGTTGTCCTACAGTCCAGGGAAACATATTACTGTTGATGAGCAGTTATTTCCAACAAAGGTCCGTTGTCCCTTTCTGCAACGAAGCTGCAGTTGCCTTTCGATTCCAGCTTCCTATTTGGGGAATGGCTAAAGGGCGATTCCGCTCGAATTTCACTACCTTCCGCACATTCATTCTTCTCTAGATAAAAAAAAAATACAAAACATAAACACTTCAAAGCTGGACTGGATTGTTCTAAAGAGATTGCAGAAATTACCCTAACCTAAATAGAACAGGGAGGATTCCCATTCCAGGCTGGTGATACTTCCTACTGACAGCCAGGGTGACATCAGACTTTAAAAAAGCATCTAAAATTTTAGAAAACTGTTTAAGTTTTTATTCTTATTTGTATATTAAGATACATCAACGTTAACAGCCCCATTTAAATCCAGGCTTACGATTTGAGAAACTTCAATTAAGGCACAGTTTAAGCACTTTTTGGTGATTGCATCATACTGAAACCACTCCAGCTCTAAAACTACAGAACATAAACACCTGGATTGTTCTAAAGAGATTGCAGAATATTAATTGTAGTTTTGGAAAATATGGCATACATATGTTTTATTGATATGGTCTGATATAAAACTAACTTCAGGGTTTAACTATGTTTTTGTTTTTGAAGGGGGAGGCCGAAAGAGAGTGAGGAAGGGAGTCCAGTGTAGTTTAGCTGGTATAGTAGCTTTAGCAAGCAATTAAATAATGAAAGCTAATTTTAAATAGAATAGAAATGGTGGGACGTGTGTCCCCAAGGTGTGATGCTCTTAGGTCTGTAAGATTTCCTTCTTTCATCTTAGGAATATAGCAAAAATTAGAAATATTCTCTCTAGGATAGATGCTGAAAAGCTAGTCCATGCATTTGTTACTTCAAGGCTGGACTATTGTAACTCTTTATTAGCAGGAAGTTCACAAAATGCAATTAAAAGTCTACAGTTGGTTCAAAATGCTGCAGCAAGAGTTCT
>JAVLVB010000349.1:4091307-4170865 GCA_032876305.1 Orestias chungarensis | reverse complement strand
AGAGGAGTGAATGCTGCAAGTCAATGACTCGATGCAATCTGCTGGGGTTCCTTAGATTGGAAACTTTTTCAAATTGATTTGTTAGAATGTATCCTTGATTTTAATTGATTTTTTGTAAAGTGCCTTGAGACGACACCTGTTGTAAATTGGCGCTATATAAATAAACTGATTCTTGATTCTTGATTCTTGATTCTTAAAATAATGAATTGATTAACAAAGCCTTAGTAGGTGCCCTGAAAAATGTTCTGCGCGCACTATCTTACCTCCTCAGGGGGCTAAGCCACCCTTGTCTCTCAAACCTAGTAACATCCCTGGGTATATCAATATAAATGGCTCACCCTGTAGCGTATAAAACTCTTTAAAAAAAGATACTGATAACATATGTTAAAGCTTTATTAAGGATTCCCAATAATTACATTTTTCTCATATTCCTACATTACCATCACACTATCATATTATATAATAGATTATGTGAATATGTTAGATGATTGCCTAAATATTTGGTGTGATTGTCAACTGTTGTCTCCTGGTGTGACTGACATCATAGTAAATATCATTGCTCATTTTATCGGGTTTTTGTTGTATTATTTAAAATTTTATTTTACTGTGCTTCTATTCATTTTCAGATTTGTTAATGTTTTGTCCAAAGAATTAAGATAGTTAGGGAAAATCATTCCAATTATAATTTTAAATCACTTGTAAAAATATCCACGGGGATACGCAAAAGGAGGGGTTTTTAAAGTTGTTGTGCTACAAGCCATACTTGAGGTGTAATTTGTTTTGAACAACCCTACAATAGTATTGACACCGATTTATTTGTTAATCACACCAATCATTTTGATAAGCTAAACGGATCTCAGGCTCAAACTAAAAATAGTTCTGAGCTAAAGCTTCACAACAAAGAAGTCATTCAAGGGTTTTTGGAGGGCATGGTCAGCTGCTACAAGATGGCATGTGACCGGCAAAGTTTCAGTTAAACTGTAGTCTGCTGCAGTGGAGCTTTATAAGAGAAAAAAGACAAATAGTGCATTTTCATTGAAACATCTGGGAAAAATACAAAAAACACAAATTAAAGAAAGTACCTTGAAATCTCTCTTCCTTCAATTTGAAGCATTGAGGGGGAATTCTGAACGGCCTCATAATCAGCTGGCTTCAAATCTAGAGACCAAGACATTTCACCAATAACAGTTTAGCAACTAACAAGAGTGATATCTGCTGCCTGATGCCATTCCCACACAATAATGCTACCACCTCCATGTTTATATTGGGGATGGATGGTGTTTTAAACTTTGACTGGTGAAGGACCTTGGCAACAGCTGTTGTATCCCTTCTCAGCTGCTGAACTTTGTAACACCTTCTGTGCAGTCATAGATGTCCTGGTGGTTTTGTTTTGGCAGTCTCTTTATTACACGGCCTGTCACTTTGTGAGGATGGCCTAGCCTAGGCAGATTTACACCTGTGCAAATTTCTTTTTCTATCAATTTCTTGACTGTTACTTTTTAAAAGCCTCTTTTCTGATTTGATTGGAGTGCTGCTTTATCTTTCTGTTGTAATGGTAGCAAAGAATACTGATTAAGACAGGTTTCTTATGTAACACGTATCACGTAACCCTGCTTTCAGATAATCTCCATTCCTCTCATTGTGAGACTAATAGCACAAATAGGTTGGAGCCCTGTTGAAGCAGATCAGCCACTTTAAAGGGGGATATACATTTATTTTATGTTAGGTGGTTTAATTTAATTGTCTATATTTAGTACAAAGCTGTTTTCACTTTGTACAAAATCTAGAAAAAATGTCTTGATCATGTTTGAAAAAGCAATAAAAAGGGTAAAACAACAGAGGATAAATAATTTTTATAAAAAATGGATAGTAATAAACTGATATTAAAGAAACATTTTGCTTACCCAAAAATCCTTCAGTGTTGTTGGCGACCGCCTTTGTCTTAAAATAGGCCAGAGGAATTTGGTGCGTTCCTTATCATGAAATAAGATTATCACTCTTATGTCTTCCACTACAACATCTATTTCTCTATCCCTACGAATCACTGTAACACTGGAAAAATACAAAATCATCAAGAGAAAACATTTGATAAGTCCTTGGTAAAAGAATCCATCCATCCATCGTCCATCGTGATTGGGTCACGGGGGACCAGCCTAAGAAGGGAGACCCAGAATTCTCCCCAGCCACTTGGGCCAGCTCATTTGGGAATTTTATTGTCATCACATCACATGTGGTACATGAGGGGGGACGAAATTGTAATCCCACGGTCCAGTTTACACCCTGAGAGCAATTGTAAATTAGCTAAACTAAGAAGAATATAATAAAATATAAAGAAATATAAAAGAATAAGATTGTGAAATACACAAAATATACAGAATACACAATATGGGCAGCAATGGAAATCTGGAGTGAAAATTTGCTGTAGCAGCATGGATGGTTAATGAAGTGACATATTGAAGTGACATATTGAAGTGAGATATTAAAGTGATCAGTGCCTGTTAAATGAGAAAGTGTTTTTCATTTGTAATTATCCTTGCGTGTGTTTGAGAGTCTTCCATGCCACATGTTGATGCTGGAGCACAATACGCTCTCCACCACATATCTGTAGAAGGAGGGGAGGACTGAGCTCCCAAGTCCAAATCCCTACGCATTCTCAGGCCATTCGAGAGACATAGTCCCTCCAACATGTCCTGGGTCTTTCCCTGGGTCTCAGTGATATGTGGCTGGAAAACCTCTCCAGAGAGGCGTCCAGAAGGCCTCCTGACCAAATGCCCGAGCCACCTCAACTGGCTCCTCCTGACATGGAAAAGCAGCGGCTCTACTCTGAGTCCCTCCCGGATGACCGAGCTTCTCACGCTATCTCTAAGGGAGGGCCCAGACACCCTGCGAAGGAAACTCATTTCGTGACCTCGTTCTTTTGGTCACAACCCAAAGCTGATGACCATAGATGAGGGTGAGAATGTAGCCCGACCGGTAAATTGAGAGCTTCACTTTTTGACTCAGCTCCCTCTTCACCACAACAGATTGGTACAGTGCCCGCATAACTGCAGATGCCACACCAATCCATCTATCGATCTCCCGCCCCCATTTTTCTTTCATTCGTGAACAAGACCCAGAGATACTTAAACTCCTCCACTTGAGGTAGGGCAAAATTTTAAGTTTCAATTGTCATGTTTTCACCCTCTGTATATATGTTTTAAGTTTTGTGACTCCAATTCATCATATTTTGTATTTAATGACCTGAGTTGATCAAACTCTGAGTGAATGTTTTTTTGTACACAATGTTGTTGAGAGGACTAATTTTGGCGGACATTAGTTTGATGATAAGGCTACATGTGGGTTTTTTAAAGTGAAATACATATTGACTTTTGAACATCAATACTTTGTATCAAAAAAGCTCTAAGAATCAGAGATAAAGAACAGAACAAAAGGAACTGTGCTTCTGCAGTTGCTCATTGGCTTTGTAATGGGCATAACCTATTGGATTCTTACATATCTGGGAATATTTTAACTCTAGAGTAACACTGAAAATCACCTTCCAGCTGTTATGTCATTCTCTTCCACATGGCGTGTCGTAGACTCTCCCTGCCGAATGGTGATTCCCTCTGGGTCGACCTCAACATGCTGGTATGTTCCAACATGGATCATGATCTTTTTAAAACCCTTCATTTTGTATTGAGTCTAGCTCACCGTTCATGTAGAGCCCTGATATCACAGCAGTGAAACAAAAGTCAAACAATTGACAAAGAGGCAAGGCATTTATTAAGAATTTGCAACAAAAGCAATGAAATATTAAAATAGGCTTTTGTTGAGAGTTGGTGAGACAAATAGACAACACTCACCCCTGTTGGGATGGTGAAAAAGTTTAAGGATGGCAGCACCGTTGATATCAAAGCATAGTGGGGGTGACACACTCCCAGATCTCAACAGAAATCTGTGGGTAATCCCTGCTAGAAACAAGGAAAAACTGTGCATCAGGAAACAGCTGGAACTCCAGCTGCAGCAAAGAAAGCAAATTTCTTTAGGTATAGCAAGGGTGGCGTGGTGGAGTTTTTTTAGGTTTATGTGTAAATTGTCTAGTGCAATTAGTCTATATTCATCGATTCATTTGAGACTGAACTTGTTTGGCTAATTCTTCCTAATACTCAGTTGGTGCCCCATTTGTTAATCATAAGACAGTAATTTAATGAGAAATATATTTAATAATCTTGAAAAAAACAAGCTTACTGTTACAAAACATTTCACCTGTGTAAAATGTTGTGAAAGTTAAACATATAAATTTTTTATTTTCTCTTTCTCTCTCTTTTTCTCTATTACTAAAATATATATTGCTTTGAAAATTCGTAGTAGGTTGCAGTTATGATGCTTTGTTGCTGTGAAATGTCATTCCAAAATTAGATTTCTGGTTTTGTTTTAAATGGTATAGAGCATTACACATAAATTAGTAAATATAATTTTATCATGCCTTTATAAGACTTAGTTATTCAATACTATACCTGAAGTTGTTCTTCCAACTGATAAAGGCCTTATGTCTTTCATGTCGAGAGACTCTGGGTCTGTAATCAAAATGAAAGAAATCCTCTGAAAGTAAAGCAGGTAACCAGTTTGGGTCTCATTTAACTGAACACTATTACAAAAGCAGTCAAGCATGGGTATGGTAGGTTGATGGTCTGGGGTTCAGTTGCTGCCTCAGGACATGGAGGACCTGACTGAACCATGGGTTCTTGACTCTGGACATCTGTTTGTGGCATTAACGCACAATCACACTTGGTTTATTGATCAGTATAACGATCCAAAGCACACCAACAAATCCCTGGTTTGAATAATTAAAAAAATAATACAGATGTGGCATGAGTTTAAACGGGGCAATCAAGCTCTATAATCCATCAATGTGGTCAAATTAAAACAATTATTCTGGAGTGTTTTTGTATTCATATCATATTTAACCTACATCCTGTTCTTGACCCGCTTCAGTTTGCTTACGGGGCAAAAAGGTGAAGACAGAAACCCTATCAACAGCTCTCTGTACCACCTAGAAACATAAGGGTACTTCTGCATACCTGCTCTTTGTGGATTTCAGCTCTGCAATGAACACGTTACCGCTGAGCAGACATCTGTCAAAACTGCATCATCTGCAACTATCGAACTCTGTTTGCAGTTGGATCAAAGACATCCTGACAGATTGCTCCCAGAGGGTAAAAGTAAGCACTAATGTCTCCTCAGCCTCAGCACTGCTGGGTTTGAAGGAGACAGATTTGCATGCTTGAAATATTTATATATACACACACACACAAAAGTAATTGGCACCCTGCAGCACCCTGCATTTGTCTAGTGCTTTATTACGTCTAATGACACCCAATGTACACTTATTCACGGCCTAATTATTTAGCTGTTATCAGGATTGTCAACTTTAATTTTTACTTAGGTCATGTGGTTTTCCATTAATGGGTCACTATTTTTACAATTAGCACTTATTTTTGGTTTCTCTGAAAATTGTTTCATTGACTTTTTCGCCTCTGTTCTCTGTTGGTCCATGTTGCTGTTTATCATGGCTGACATTTTTCTTACGCAAACTGTTCTGGTTTTTCAGATTAATCATTTATTTACTGTTGCTGTAAATGTACATATATACACAAATACAGACTTAAAAGCAGGCGGAATGCTATGGAGTAGAGTATCCAGGAACATTTTTTTATGTTTTCTGTGAATTTCACAATATATTTATGTCAACTAACCTTGTGAATGAGTACTATTTGTAGTTCTCTTTCTAGCAGTTTGATAAACAAAAAAGTATGCGCTGTTTCACCTATATTGAATTCAAGGTTACAAGGCTTGTTATGGCTTTTTACAGAAGTTGGATGAATGGTTGCATGGAGGGAAGGAGAAAAGTAAAGAGTTCTGAATTAAGAGAATTCATACGCACTGGTTGCTTTAAAACATTTTTTTTAGATTGTGTTCCTTAGTGTACTTTACCAGAACGGATATGTGCCAATTTCCTTCGGGGTGGCCCTGAAAACAAAGATTGCCCCTCCAAAGATCCCTGCACAGCCATGAAATGCAATTGCCCCGTTAACCCTAAATTAAGTTTAGGTGGAAATAACTTTTGGGGATTATTGTAGAACAATGTTCCCTTTTTTATCAATAATAAATGTAATCAAATAATAAATAAACAGTTCTTGTTTACTCAGGGTGTATTACGATATTAAACATTATTTGATTATCTGAAAAGGTAAAAAAAAAAATCAGAAGCAGAATAAATCTGTAAGGGGACATCTACCTTTTAGACCACTAAATACTGTGTAAATGCAATATTTTTTTTATTCAAGCCATATATTACATCATAGTTATTAGATTTTTTTATCTTACTTTGTTGTATAAGACGAGTCTTCAATCTGTTGACAGTTGTTCCTGTATGTCTGCGATGTTTATAGGTTTTGAGCTCCTCCTCGGGTTTGGGGAGGACATCCGGGTTTTCTCCCTCTGGCTTGGTGACAACCATCGATGTGTACAGGGTCACAAAGCTATACTTCAGGGACAACTCCAAAATCTCTTGCTTCACTTTCTCTTTTTCAGGCCCAGATGAAAGCAATCTGTTGTGAAACACAGTAACACACAACGACAGCCAACATGAACAAAAATTCAAAAAATATTCTGATGAAAGTGCTTTGCTCCCTTTAAAATCCCAGACAACCCTAAGTAACACTAACATTGTATTTGATTACTTATGTTGGGCTTTGTTTCTATGCTCGTGTCTCTTTGTTTCATAGATTCTTCTGCCTTGGCTTCAACGGTTCTTACCCAGCTTCTCCTTCTTGGCCTAGGAGTTCATCTCAAGTCCTGGGTTCATTGCACATAACAGTTCTGCAGAATAAGTCCAGCTTCAATGTTCTACTACTAAATAACCATACTCTCAAGACCACCTGATTGACTTTTCTACTCCGTATGATGAAACTAAATTCAAAATAGACTTTAACCAGGAATATTTGTAAAATGCGTAGTAAAAGCCCTTTCAGGATCTTAAAGCACATGTTGTATGCCAGATTCTGTTTTCAAAGACCAAAAAAAAAAAAAAAACCAAATGATCTGTGAAAACATGAAGACACTGGAGCTTTAAGTAAAATTTGCACACTGCATTCATAATAAACCATTTTCATAAAAACAATCGTTATTTATTTTAGACCAGCCGTTGGCTAATAAAGTTAAAAATACACATAACCGACACACAGAGAGGGAACCCTTAAACTGTACAGTTAAGGTGCTTTTCCTGCATCTTGTGTCCACCTATAAGTAGAATAGAACCCTTTCAGTTTTAGAAGACAATTTACTGATAGAACAATTCATCATCATGGAAGGTCCCCACGTTCACACCCCAATCCCCAACCTGATTGCCCCAGTTTGTCTTCAAGAAGTCATGCTTTGTGATAGTCTGGCAAAATCATGGATTTGTCTCCTTGAACCAGTTGCATATGTGTTTACTTTGACCCTTCCGAAAACTACTTTTATTTCCCTTGATACATGTAAAGAAGTTTAAAACAGATTATTCTATGGGTTATCAGAGAAGCAACATGATATAATTTTTTCAGATTCTCAACCAAGGGAAGTATTTTGACATCATGGATGTGTTGACTCTGTGGATGAATTTCAAGCATTACTCTGTTTTTCCATAGAATTATAGTGTGTATGTGTGTGTGTGGGGGGGGGGGGGGTCAACAGTTAGTCCCAACTTGGTCAAGTAAATGTTTCTCTTCATGTAGAAGGAGGATGTGGTACACACTGAAACTTTTTCTCTCACATGCATGCATTCAGCATGTGGGCAGAAAGCCACACATATACATGCCAAGATGAACTGCAAAGTGGGTTGGTAGTACCTCACCATAATCTCTGGATTGGCGCTAAGAAGACTCAGCATGTATCTTGAAAAAGTATTAATATAAGCTAAACATATTTTTAATTTTATCACTCACAAAAAAATAAACTTCAAACCATTTTATTGCCATTCAGTAAAATGTAAGTCAAGGCCTTTTAAGACATAAATTATTTTTAGTAATTGCATATTTAGAATGTAATTACAAATTACTCTAAATATTTGAAAGCAAGTGCAGCTTTGGAAACTGAAAAACCTAGGTACACAGGTTCCAGACACTATTGGCTAGCTTTCCAAAAAAGCCAATGTGGCATTTATTTTCTTTGAAAGAACAGTAAAATCATAAGGATCTACAGGAATCTACAGAAGAAGTAGTATCTAAATTAATAAGGTGGTTTTCACTGTGTGTATTCATGCTTATAATGGCTAGTTACATTTTTTTATCTTTTAAAACAGGCAGTAAGGCAAGCATTTTTATAGCCTTATATCAAGGAATTTTTAATTTTTTTTATTTGTCATCACATCACATCAAATGTGGTACATGAGGTGGGACGAAATATTCAAGGATTTTCAATATTACCATGCAAATGTAGACCCTAACCACCATCAATACCAGGGATCCATTGTAATCTGTAAGTTTAGGGTTGAATTAGCATTATTCATCTTCCTGTAAACTCTAACCTGCCTCCCTGTCACTGTTAAAGACAAGCATGATGCTGCCACCACCTTATAACACTGTATAGATGGGGTTTTCAGGTGGATAAGTGATGTCTGGTTTGCTTCATGTAGTTCAGTTTTGGTCTCATCCGATCAGAGCACCTTCTTATTTTACCTAAAACTACTATAAACATCTCCACAACTTAACTTCTGACCTATCTGCTTGGTCCTTGGTCTTCATGATGCAGGTTGCTTTCTAAACAAAACTGTAAGACCAGAAAAAGAACAGCAACTCATACCATGAATGATACCATGAAATGCTTCTATAAAATGCTGATTGTCTTACTCATTTTTATGACAAAATAGGATGCTTCTGGTTCATATTTTTTTTAGTATGAAAACATATTTGAACTACCTTGTTTCTGAAATGTGCTATACAAATAAACTCAAACTAAATAGTAGCTGTCCAGTTTTTTTGATGTTTTTTTCTTACAGATGAGTCAAAAAAATGACTCGTGGAAAAAAGTGTGTAATGATCTACTCCCTACCATCATCTGCTCCATTTCCTCCTGCAGTTAGCAAAAATACTGAAATATTGTAATGTAAACAGTCCCAGAAGCTTTGTAAAAAAGTACACCACAACTGTAATAAAACGGTTTACTTTGTATCAAAAGTATATGTTATTAATTTAGTGCCATATAGTTGCCATCTCATACATTATAAATTATTTGTATTTATATTTGATTTATATTTAACCTCAAATTGACATTCCCTCAGCCTAAACAAAATAACTGCAAACAAGAAATGTTACACGACTGAATCGCACTCAGTCTTTCTCCAGACGCTGCTTCACAGTGAGGTAGGCCCAAACCCTCTTAAGAAGTCCTTGAGCTGTTGATCCTGTAGATTGTCCATGAAAGTGTTTGTGGTGGAAAATTTCACTTTAGTTGTATTCTGCCATAATTTACACAGAACTTTATTGTATACAAAATGTTTCGCTTGAATATTAGAAAATCACAGATAGTTTGGTATTGTGGCTTGATCCTTACTGAAATGGCCAGAACTTGTGGAGTGAAGGTTTCAATGTTGTTGTCCATGATCTCACCGGCCACAACAATCTCAGAGCCATTATAATACTGGGCTGAAATTAGTCTGAGTTAGATTGGTTCCCCCAACATAAATAATTCTAACATCTTTCAGCAGAGGAGTGGCCACTTCTTTATAGAAACCCTAAATAGATACAGTATTCACATGTTGAGCTATAATTTCTTAATGGTAAGGCATGCAAATTTTATTTATTTATTTATTTTGGTAGTGAAGTGCAGAAAACCAGTTAGTTAGGAAAAAAAAGGGGAATAATGGGAACAAAATACCTTGAGCTGCAAATCACTCTTTCTATTCATCATAAACTCATATAAGTAGATTCAAGCAAAAACATACTACATACTTTCGTAAATAAGGTACATTTCCTTGACTATGCTTTGAGATTGAGAGGTGGTATAGTTTACTAATGGATATAACCCTCGTTTGTACTGTCACTTTCTAGGTTTGCATAGCTTTCATAGTCTTCTACTTCAAAGGCAGCATACATTTCTTGGAAAATTGAGTAGTACATAAGCGACCTTGTACTATTCTCCAACAAGCTGTGGCTCTACAATCACAACCTATAAAAGATAATTGACTGACATACTGCCAACCTAGTATTCGATATTGATGCCAGATGGAGAAATTGTTAATGCATCTCTTTAACTAAGTTCCATGTTTCAGGTAATAATCATTAGGAGTGAGCCATGCTTTCTTTTGCAGTGTCAATATTCAGTTTGACCTTACTTGATGTCTACCAAAAAGTGAAAGTTAACATATACCTAATTTGTGTGCATAAAGTTCTATTTATAGGCCCAATTTACTTTAACCACTTTCATTTCATTTTGCTAGTTTTAGGGCTTTTTACAACAATCACAAAGAATTAGATTTGGATTAGTGTAATCTGCTTGAAATGCAAGTCAGAGAAGCAGAGCCCCAAACTGAATTTACAGACAGTATTTATACCAGTAGGGGGGTGTTATCTCAACTTCAAGGAGATTGGGAATATAACACCCAGACCCCTCCCCTGGTCTGAGGTAACAAAGTTAGGTCATGAGGTTACTCTTTAGCCTCCCCTTGAGGTAAAACAGTCTCAGGGACTGTTAACCATAAATTCTCCTGGTAATGGATTTATAGCCCATCCTCTCTAAATAACTAACAACACTAAGCACTAGTATGAGGGGTAAAAAGAAGGTAAGAGCAACAAGTGATTTTCCCACAACATCAGCATGATGAATAAAGTTTTAAATTAACCTGATGTAGGGTCTCCATCTGTGAGAAGTATAAGAATAGAAGCAGAACGTTCTCAGGTATTTGAATTTAGCACACGGACTCCTTCCAGCAATGCCTCATTAATGTTTGTTCCTGAAGAGAAAAATAAATGCTTTACTGTCATCATGATTCCATATGTTGGTATTCCACTTGTCTAAAGGATAACTCTTACCTCCCCTTTCTCTAATGTTCTATGCAAAAAGTTCGGCCAGCAGCACATTTACTGTATTTGCTTGAACAAGTTTCCGTTTCCAGTGATCAACGTTGCTATTAAACGTGATCAGACCAAAGAAGTCTTCTGATGCCAGGTCACTCAAGATATATTGTAAAGCAGATTTGGTCTGCACAAATGAAAAATGCATATCATTTAAGCAAGATTACAACACAATAGTTGTTCTTTCATTATCTTAAACTTGATAAACTAAGAATACAAAGATTAGTCAAACCTGTTGTATTTTTCTGCCACTCATTGAGCCGCTTTTATCAATGACAAAGACAACATTTTTTGGTATGTGTGGAAGACTTGATGGAGTTATGATGATTTCAACTAAATACACATTTTTATTTTATGCTAATACAGGCTTTATTAAACCAGATTAAAAGGCATGCCACTTTTGAGGTGAACTCTGTGCAGCTAAACAGTGAAATAAATGAATTCGGGTTAATTTAGAATTAAATTGTAGTGTCTTGATCCCCTGTATAGTTGTTTTACTATTACATTTGTTTACAGTTATTTGGTTTATGGTTGAGATGTGTGCAGTAAAAAGGACAGATTAGAACATTCTTGTTTTATGATAAATATGTCTTTAGGAAAAATTTAGGCTTCTGATAAAGTGGACCACAGCATCAGAACCAAATGTATCTGTTTGTCTAGGTGTGTTTTGGTGATGGCATTAGCCAGGGCTTTGGTATTCAGTCCTCCTTTTATATTTATGAAACTGATGCCAGCTCGCTCATGAATGTGCATGTCAATCTGTTAACAAGTGCAATAAAATAATAGTTAATGGGATTTATCATACAATTTACCAGTCTCAGCATAGTTTAAATGAATTATCAGTACACCTTGAAGTCTCGGACAGGCTGCATGGGTCGGGCATAGATCTGTAGCTAGTATTTGCCATGTGTTCGTTTTAACAGTTCCTCATAGGTAAGCTCAAAGGTGACCTTTTGTTGAGCTGCCACAGTAACAGAGCTTTTAAATTCCTCCATGGTCCTTCCTACAGAGCTACAGCAGAAACAATAATTCATGCATGTGGTCACCTACTCTTATTAACAGATCTAATGATTTCTTTTGTAACAACCTTTTATTGTCGATCATAATTTTTAGCTTGAAGTTGTCATTTTATCAAGAAACTCTTGATGTCTTACTAAGTTCATATATAAGTTAGGCTTGGTGAATGTTTACTACTAGGCTAGTAAAGGGTTTAATTTTCAAATTCTGTTAAATAATTAACATAATATATCCCTTCTTTCTGAAAAGCTATAGAGAAATACTGGTCCAAATATACTGAGATTTATAGGAAACGGGGAATTCTCTGGGTATTTCAAATCCGCTCAGCATCCACATATATCAGACATACAATAATCCTGAAGAGTTTAATTCATCAATTCACTGGCTTCATTGTTTGGAATACCTTGTTATTCCCTGATGGGATTTGTGTATACCTTTAGAACTGCCCTAATTATCCAGGTCATCAATTGAACAACATGCCTGGAACACTCTTTAGACACTTTGGTTCATTTTGACAAAATGGCTTCATACGCGTGTTACTGTTTGTCTCCTCTCAAATTCTGAAACCCTAATGTGCACTACTTATTTGAGATCTGGAGGCTATGGAGACCACTGAATAAACTAAATTCTATGCTACAGAAACCCCTTTGACATTACTTGATCTTAGCATCATGATGAATTCTTCTGGTACAAGTAGGTGTCAGAAGGTGGGTACATGTGATCATAAAGGTTTAGGAATAATCTGGAACAATACTCGTGGAAACTTTGGTGTTTAAACAATGCTGCAGCGTTAATCTGTCCAAAGTGTGTCAAGAACACACCTCCACACCATTACATCACTAGTTGCCTTAACCAAGGCATGATGGATTAGTAGTTGTTGGTTTTATTTTTGAATTATTGTTAGTTGATTGTGGTAAACCTATAAACCACACCTAATAAAGTGTACCCACTAATTAGATAACAGTAGGGCACACCAAATACAAGAGGATCCCCCTCCTGACCTAAATAACTGGTGCCTATCTCCAACCGCTATTATGTGAGAGGCCAGATACACATTGACATGAGCAGACACCATGCTCATACAATAAAACCTTGGGAAAATTTAGAGAAGCCTACTGTACAAGTCATTTGTATGAACTGTGGGAGGATTACACCAAGAGAACTGTAAACTCAATGTAGAAAGTCTCCAAGCATGGATTTAATCCAAGGACCCTCTTGCTGCAGGGCAACAATTCTACTAACTGCACCCTGGAATTGAAAGAAGCTAAATCTAAAGTGTCCATAATAAGCATTGTTAAATTTGGTATTAGAAGGAGGATACTTGCAACCCTTAATGTATAATCCCAACTCTGAATCAGAGGTTGGCGTCATGATGTCCCACTTTAACTTTGCTACCGGAGGAACTGATGAAATCTCCAAATTAATTGGTCCTCTAAGAACAGCAAACTCTGATAACATATTAAAGAAACTTCTTAAGACTTTATTCAGACTGTTAATTCTTGGTCTTAACCAAGATTTGGAAATGCACACTGACATAATACCAAATTAGTAACAAAGTGGCTTAACGAGAACAAAGTTAAAGTTTGTTGACTTGATTATAGAAAATGTATGTAGCTAAGAAGATGTGCTCGAGAAAGGTGGACTATAAACCTGACTCCGTTACCTCAGTTCTGTGAAAAGAAACATTCTGAAATTGTTGTTATAAAGTAGTATAAGGGTACTTCATTGCTTAACTAAAGTAGAACACTTTCAAGGAAAATTCTACTGCATGATAAAATGCATGTAAACTTTTGGAATTGTCATTATACAGCGTGTAAAAATCTGGTTTTAACTTTATATACCGGACAATCCCAGCACTTTGACCAAGGGACACAGCCTGGATGTACTGCTGTTGTGCCTGCCCCTTGGTTTTTACAACTCCGTCATAAACCTGACCATCTATTAGCCTGCAGAAAACAAAACAGGTAATTGTTTAAATCATTTGCAGATAGTATATTGTAAACACTGTCATGTAAAGATTTCTACCACTCTCGCACATTTTTAATTTACTAATGAAGGCATTCTTGGGAATCTGGACCTGAAATTCAATTTCTTTTGATTCGTATCTCCTGAATTTATACTAAAATGTATTCAGCTGTCTTGCTGTTGTTAGACTTTACCTTGTTTGGTAGTGCACCAGCCAATGGCAGCATAAGCCCAAAGAGAGTAAACAGCACTGTGGCTCTCCTCATGATGCCTCAGAGCAAATCTGATCCAAGCACGCCTAAATGTAATCCACTCACTAAAGGTTGTTTTAGTCCACTGACCTGCATACATTGCAAAACTCAAACACTCCCACTCACTAACACACTCCCTTCACAAGAAAGTTGAAAACCAGGGGTAGCTCAGCCATATTTTCTGCTTTTCACTTTATCACAATTTTCTTTTTGTATCAGAAAGGCAACATAAAAAAACTGTTTATGTGGAATTAGTTGTGTTGTCAAGGAACATTTTATTGTTTACTTCTTCAAGTATGTACATCTTTTTTTCTTTGAGTACTGATTTGACAAGATTGGCAAAGTGTTGCAGGGAATAAGTGGTGACACAGCAGGCAAAAGCAATAGTACACCTAGCTTTAAATGCAAGCATTAAGGAGTGTAAAAGTACAAGGCTTAGTGCAAAGCACAAAAGAAAGACTGCATAGAAAAATTCTCCCACTACCTCAACACTGAAGGAAAAAAAACATTCAAGAATCTCTGCTTTGGAACATCTAAGAAATACAGTTTTACTGCTCACCAGGAACTGTGTAGGAAAACAAAAAACACTAATAAACAGTTTAAATTGAACCTCTCTGGATTGTGTCTGGAGTCTTTGTTAAATCAGAGCTAGGGAACATTATTTAGTTTATGTCCAAAACAAACCAAAAAGAAATCTGGTAAAGTAACAAATTTAGTCAAAGATACATGCAGCTACTTGGGATCGAAGAGCAAAGTCTTTATGCCAACCCAAACATTTCTAGGAAATTTGTTTGCCATAGAACACAGGAAACTGCAGAGAGGAAAACCTTTTTCAGACCATAAATATACGACTAAAATGGTGAGCATAGGCTAGAAGAGTAACAATAAACTAATACAAGTGACCTCAAATAAGTTTACAATTTACATGTTCAAGCAGTGGTGACTATTACTGTAATCTGTCTCCACATTCTTTTACTATTCTACTACCAGCATTTTAAACAAAAAATACTATAAAGTATTCAAAAATCTCTCCAAGTCAATAAAGGCAACATAATGTAAAGCTACAAATTGCTTGAGAAGAGGTATATGATGATGATGATGATGCTTTATACTCCTTCAGTCCTCATTGTTTTGTTTTTTTTTACTTTCTACACTGTGTCCTCACATCAACCAGCACCAATATAACTTATCAGTGAATTCAAGCAGACTGTGAAAGTGTGGGAGCTTGAAGTCAAATGCTCCAAGATTTAAACCTGATATAGTCTTTTGGAAGGTTGGGGGTCACCTTTGCACATTGGGTAAAAGGAAATAAGTAGGGGCTTGCCTCCTATTATCTCACCAGGTGGCTTCTCTTCATCATCCAATCAAATTATGGGTTGTTTGAACTAGTCTTCTTAAATGTTTGTAGTTTAGGTAGACCTGATGCAAACCCAAGTCGTCATGTTGGAAATCCGGTTCCACTACACTGCAGATAAATGCTTACTTACATTGAGTTAAAAAAAAATTAACATAACATTTTTCTCAGCAATTATATTTTCAATAATTTTATTGGTATAAAAAGTGTCAGTAGATCTCAGCAACAACCCAAGTAATCTACATGTATACTTTATAGAAAAAATTAATCAAGGAAAATTGTCAGCTCGATTTCTGCATTATGAATATTAGTGTGTGATATTGGAGCCATAATACATATGCGAATTCTAAATAGCCAGTTGCTCCTCGCAAGATTTCTGACAAATACAAAAGAAAAGCAATGTTCCCAAGGCAAAGAAGCACTCATTAGTGGACTGACCAAGACAGGGATACAGCGGGATACAGTTCTTCTTACATGTTTTGATTACTTGGGTTGACTGACATCTCATACTAACTTCATGTCTACATGGATTTTAATCCAAGTGTCTAAAAGTGGGGGTTTCATTTGAATTGCTCTCGGGAGAAACTATGTTCATATGGATGTAGAACTCCAACAACATTAACCGTTGGGGGGTTCACAAACTTTTAAACTAAAGAACTTTTCAAATGAAGGTGTCATTATAACCCTCTTTTTGTAAGTCGCTTTGGATAAAAGCGTCTGCTAAATGCATAAATGTAAATGTAAATTATTGGGTACTGGTATTTGAAGGCCCTTCTACTCTTCGTCTTTCTGGTTCTTCTTCACCATCCACCTGCACCACTAAATATGGCCTTAATTTCCACCTCATCCTCTAATACAAACTAGACTAAAATTCTTTTTCATTTATGTATTGTTTAATACCATGTGCACAGCATCAGATAATTTCAGTAGGTTTTCTTTTGCACATGTACCAATCTGAAAGAACATCATGCATTCACAAAAAAAAAATGGATTTAGGCTGGTGTGGAAATTTTGAGAAGAAAAAACTAGATAAACATTTACACTTTTTCAAATTCTGAAGCAGTTTTGCAAATGATGTGATAATACTTCAAAAGGAAAAACAGTACCAAGTTTAGCACAGCCACTATAAGAAGTAGGACCCAAAGGTTTGATACCATGATGTCACTTGATATCTGCAAAGATTACCTCCTTTGAAACATTTTAACAAATACAAAGTAGGGAATGGATTAGTTAAATCTACATTTTTTCTTTTTTAAATCTAAATGCTTTTCTTCTGAAAACGGAAACTGCAGTTCAAGGCACTCTCACAGGCGTTTTTGCACCTGAGGGTAAAGTTCAAGCTAATTCAAATCTCTTAAGGATATTACAAGTGCTTGTGCTGGGGGTGTTTCATTAATGAAGAATGAAACATGACTATATGCTTAGGTAAGAAAGCAGAGTAAAGCAACAGGTCCTAGTGACCACAAGGTCAAGTCTTCACAGTGATGGCAAAATGGTTTCTGATAATGCGCTGGAATGGAACCCACAGCTGCAGCACCAAACTATGGATCATCCTCTGTTAACTGTACAAACACATATGCTTTGTACAGACAAGCAGAAATTCATTTATACACATGGCAGCTTATATGTATAAATACATGGGGATGAGATTAGAAACGCATTACTCTAAGTACAAAATGAATGAACAGTACATTATGTACATTCTGTGAGCATCAATGCGCATCAATAAACACAGACAGACGTCTGCATTTCAAGGCTGATCTGGCTAGGTTTTGTCATCCTAACAATAAACTGCAAATAAATAATGTTTTATTACATGAACATATTGTTAATTGAAATAAAAGGAATAACACAAAATGCAAGAGTGGGTGTGGATATATACACATTATTAAACACATGCTGGTTAAATATATACACTCTATACACATATTGACTACAGCGGCTCTAATATAAGTTAGGTTTTTGGTAACAAGAGTTGGAAGACAGAATGCTACCCAGATTAGAGAGTCTTTGCCTTTGGGTCAGTCAGTTGATGAGATGAGGATGAAACAGGACTGGACAGGGTCAAGGGCACAGCAGGAAAGGTAAAGACCCCAGTAGAAACTGGAAAGGAAAACCCAGGGCACTGATTGAAAGACAGAGGGGAGGGCAAGGCTGTGAACGCAGTTGGAGAGAGTAGCTGATACGAGTAAAAAGGTGCTGGGTAGGGGCTGGCCATCACTGAAGGCCCAGGGCTTTTAGGCCATGATAAAGTGCAAGCCTCTTGACCGGGTGAGGTCCATGGTGAAGCCTAAAAAGGTGAAAAGGGGATTAAAGACAATCCGAAAAAATTTTACATCCCTGTAATTTCTGGAATAATCATGAAACCCACATTTAGAGCCGAATGCGGCTGCTCAATCTTCTGAGGCATGACCTGGGGGCACGCCTGCTGTTCACGAAAACTCAGAGAGTCGGTACGTGGCCGGTGGGTCACCATCAGAACCTCCTGGGCCCAGTTGTCCATCAGACCTTGTAGGTCTTCAGGCAGGTTGTTTTCACTAGGATTCCTAGATGTACCCGTCTTGTTATTACTGTTGTTGGCTTGAGCCTGAGCCAGGCCAACAACAGGCTGTTGGGGAGGAGGTGTAGCACTACGCGTTTGGTGTGACTGATTGAAACCTCCAGATGCCGAAGCCCCAGATCCTAAAATATAGAAATAAGGTCTTAATAATTACCAGGATTACTTGATTGATAAAATAATCATCTAAATTTAGAATAATGTGGTGTAAGAATGTGTAAGTTCACATACTGCTGCCTCGCTCTTTACCAAGACACAGCCTTTTGAGTGTTGACCCTGTAAAATATAGGGAAAAGCTTTAGGAAAACTGCTGTTCAATTAGCATGCATTTATGTAAAAATAAAAATAAATCAAACACTGTGCAAAATAAAATATTAATATAACAAATCAAAAGATGAAATATTAGTAAAAAGCTGTCAAACTTGTCAAGCAAGACAATCCACAAACACAAGGAAGTGAGAAATATGTCAAAATGTATTTCTAGAGATTATATAGGAGAATTTATTTATTGAAGTCTTATGTGATAGACCAACAATTTTCAGAACCATATTTTCATGTATATACATGTAAATCTGTATCAGCTCTGCCAACCACAAAATACAATGTTGACCCCTTCAGCTTTACAAAGTAGCTCACCCTCAGACAAACTGGGTCTGTAAACATCAGTTTCCCTGTTCTATAATCTCGTTGTAAAATGTGTAAAATGACAATAAAAGGCATTCTATTCTATTGTATTCTATTGTAGTCTATTGTATTCTATTGTATTCTATTCTATCCTGCCCCAGGTTCTCAAATTGTAAAACACAACTAATCTTTTAAATCAAGCTGAATTTGTCTGGCGATAACACAATCGAGCAAACATGACCGCAGCCAAGTATTAACAGCCATTTGAAAAACAAAAGACAGCTAAGAGCTTCCTACAACTGTGGTCCTCTAGACAACCAATAGACACGTATAAGTAACTATATCATCCTTCATCTAAACCATTAAATCATAGCTCTGGCTGTACGTGTGAGGATTGTTATCCTCTTAAAAGATAAATCCACGACCAAATCCAGGTATTTTTGCCACTTCCATCAGATTTAAATCCACAATATCCCTGACTAAGCAAATGCAAAGGGGACACATCCTACTATGATTACCATTTGCCTTTATGTTGCCCTATAATCTAAATTTGTGCTCAGTGTGTTTTTCAAAGCTTACTATACAGTTTTTGTAACCTAAACCTGCATTAAATATCTCCCCAACTCGGTATTTGTGATGCTGTTTGTTACTTGAATTACGCACAGACTATTTGATAAATAAGAGATTTTTGCAGGCTGTTGTTGGCGCTATTGGCAAATTATGCACTACCTTGTTTTGGTCTATCACATAAATCTCAATAACATAAATTCAAGACCTGTGGTTATAACATAGGATCATGTTAATGAGTTCAAGGTGTAGGAATAGATTTGATAAGTTATATCCAATCTGAAATGAGCAGTAACAGCCATTACAGCCTAACAACATTTTGATTATCCAAACCTCAAATGTGAGAATCACAAACTGTTCTAAAAATTATTACGGCTTTTACATTTAACAACTCCATTTAGGGGCAATTTTTTTTCTTTATATCCTTTCAATTTGTCTGACAGGTTTGAATAAACAACATATATATTTGAAACAAAGCTGGGAATACCAAAACAGGTAAATAATGTAAAGCCAATGCAAACCATTTACAATTACATGGTGGCATTGCTAGAAAGAAAAATATGTGGAATAAAGGCAAATGATGAGAAATTAATGTAAAATGAAACAGTGAAGCTATGCAGGAATAAGAAGGATACAAACAGATTGACAAAGACACAGGCCCACTGAGAAATCTAGCTCGTGGTTTGCTACTGGACTTATAGGTCACTCTCTCTGAGGGTTGAGGATAATTAGACCAGCCTGTAGAGAATCATAATGAAGGGAAGAACATGACAGGATAGCATAAGGCTTAAAATAATTGTCACTTAATGGAAAACACCAAAAGAGTTCTTCATTTATATCACAATTTCTTTCCCCCAAATGGTTACCTGGGTCAGGTTGCGCTTGTGTGCCAGCGGCATCTCCATGCAGTCCGGCATAAATGTTGTCAGAGGACAGAGATCCTTTCAGAGAGCAGGGTTGCTGAGTCTGCACCGGCTCTGAAGCCGAGCTAGGTAGGTGGCTTGTACACGACCGTGGCCTGCCGTGGGTGGGGAACGATGGCCTGCCTGGGGAGCCATTTAAACTCACTGCTGGCTCACATGTACTTGGTGTAGCGCCTGGACCCAAAACGGCAAAAGTAACCCTGATACTTATCTGAAATAAAAACGTTAAAAGTAATTTAGGTTAGGCAGAGAAGCTTACCAGATTTAGTGGAGTCGTTGCTTTTGGTTTTGACATGTCTAAATTGTTGAACTAGAGGGCTGAGAAGTTTCCCCGGCTTCAGTCTGTGTTTGCTGGACCTCTTCCTGCGGTTTGTATGTGGAGCAACGTGCAAGAGGCCGAGACCAGGAGGAGAAACCTTACCAAGTCTGCGGTAGAGAAGCTCTACCTCTCCTCGTTGATGTGCTTGCAGCTCTGATATTTCCTTCAGATGTCTGAGTAGATACAGGCAGGGATTAAACAATCACAATCTAAATGTAAAAAAAAACCTTTCATGTTACAAAACCACACCGCAGAGTAAAAGTATCCACACTTGTTGAACTCTTTCACATTTTGTCATGTAACAACCTAAAACATCTATTCTAATCTATTTTTCATGGAATATTTTTTACATAAAACACCAAAATGTACTGAATAACTACAGGAGTTGTAGAATAATTATACATGCTTTTAAAAATAATAAAATAAAATAATGTTTATTTAACAACATTTACTCTGATAACTCTAAACAAGACCATGCACAACCAATTGCCTGAAGAATTGTCGTAATTCGTTAATAGAGTTGACTTCGATATAATTTACTTAACCAACCCAAATAAAATTTATGTTGGTGACTTTTTTAAATAAAGTCATAAGAAGTATCTATTATCAGGTTGATACAAGCTATGTAAAGTCTACATCCAGTGCAGTAAAGATGATGTCCAGATACATTGTGAAACATTGTCTTGGCAGCCTCGTGTTTTGGGGCAGGCTTTGCTAAAGCAGTAACAGGTAAGCTATGTGTAGGTGACGGGAAGATTGGTGAGACTAAATACAAAGGAAAACTAAATTAACGGCTATCAAAAGGACAATCAATCTACCCAACATGACAATGTGGAAAGAAAAAAACTGTTTTATAAGACCATAAGAAGTCTCTTAAGCCAGACGTCACATAGGAAAACCTGCAAGCATGCAGAAGAATGTGCTTAGGCACATTGTCCTTAACACACATTAGCATCTTTACACACTGTAGTGTCAGCATCACGCTGTGGGGAGGTATTTCTTCATCAGGGACAATGAAGTTAGTGAGAGTTTGTAGGAAGCATAATTGTGATAAAGGTCAAAATTCAGAGAATCCTCTTGTTTTTGAATTGCCTAAGTCAAGGTCTAGACCGAAATCCAAATGAGAATCTGTGAAAACTGTTGCTGAAAGACAGTGTCCACCTAGTGTTACTGAGCTTGAGCTCTTTTGCAAAAATAACTGAGCAATTTTGAAAATCTACCTATAAAATACACAGTATAACGAATGCTGAAGCATCCCTGTAATTTCTGGAATAATCATGAAACCCACATTTAGGTACACAGAATACACTTTACAAATATGCACTGCTTTGTTTTTGTCTATCGCATGAAGTCCCAACACGATATAAGAAACTTTGTGGTTGCACAATCACAAAATACTAAGACAATATTCAAATGGTATGACCACTTCTACAAGACTCTTCACATAAGAAGAAGGAAAAACATACTTCTCTCTGAGTCTTTGTAGTTCCCTCTTTATGTCTGAGTCTTCCATCTCAGAGTCATTGTCGCTGCTGGCGTAAGCCGAGCCAGGCAAGCCTCCATGTTTGCTCGGGGATTCAGAGCTCTGCACGCTGCTACTGCGGCCAGTGCGTCGGAGAAAAGCCACTGCCCTTTTCATCAGGTCACTTCCTCTGCGCTCAGAGCGAGGGTGGTAGGACGGAGTGGCAGGAGCCAACTTGGCAGGGCTGCTCTCTGCCCCAGAGTCTACAGGAAACAAGGCAGCATGGTCTCTGACATCCATAGGGACAAGGTTTGAGCTCTGAACACGAGCCAATGACTTAGTCTTACCCATGGGAGGTGGTGTGTCTAGATAGAAGTCAGGAGGGGCAGAGTAGCGGCTGCAGCGTGTCCTCTGGGTAATGTCATCTTCTGTGCTCACCACAGAGAAGCGTCCAATAGTGGTGGAGGTAGCCAAAGCTTCAGGCTGAACCTGGTCCCCATTGTATACACTGAGGTGTGCAGGGGAGGCGGCGCTGCTCCAACTCCTTTGCTTCACATCTCTTCTGTTGGCCACTTCAGGAGGAACAGAGACGATCTGGCAAAATGAGAGGTCAGAACAAGAAAACAGCTTAGCATCAAAAGTCTTTTAATCGCAGGATGAAACCCATCATCAGTTCTGGTTTTGTGTTGTCTTGAAAACTTCCAAATGGTTAAGTAATGGTACCATACATGTTTTTTTTTATAACTACAAGAATATGTTTGTAAAGATTCGGAAAGTTAATACATTTGTCATTTAGTTCAAAGGGACATATATGTTCTTGCCTACAATAAGAAACAAACACAAAACTGTTATAATTCATTTGACATTTGTCATCTTTATACATATATTTTAAAACCTTTTGAACACACTTACAATCTGAAACAATATATTGTAAATGTAAACTGTTAAATCTTAGTATTTCTTATTAATTTACTGATTGATTTTTTTTCACATTACCATTAACATGACCGGTTCAGAATGGATAGTTATAAGTAATGGTGAGCATCTGTCTCATCATAATGAAAATCTCCTCAAACCTTTACTGACATTTACTTTAAAATGAGTTTAGAAAATAAGAAACGTATTGCATTTTAAGGAAATGTACCGCAAGATAAAGTCTGAAGTGTAATAATCTCAAAACATCCATAGTTGTGTATCAAAATCAGGATTTTCTATATTGAGTATGCTCCATAAGGAACAAAGAACTGTATTTTGCACAGTGATTTAATGTATGCGTGCATATAAACGATCAAAATGCAAAATAAATTGTCCACTTATAAATTAATAGTTGATGTTGAAATAAAACTAAAAGAAGAAACTTCTCATACCTTAAATCGACCTCTAGTTCCACTGCAGGAAACAGAGTGAGGAATGTGTCGCCTTGAAAAGGAAGCTGTTACACCCACACACACACACACACACACACACACACACACACACAAAATTTAAAATGAAATACACAACTACAATTAACTGGCATGTTTATCTTGGGTAAAAAGTCCCAACTGTAAATTTAGCTGTCCCCAACCCCGGTCCTCGAGAGTAACAGTCCTGCAGGTTTTTAGATGTAACTGTGCTTCAATTGACCTGAATCTAATACTTTCCACATTTCCAGGCTTTTTTCAAACTTGATTGCATTAGAAATCACTTGATGCAGCAGTTTTGGAGCAGTATCTAAAAGATGCAGGACAGTCCATCTTGAGGACCAAGTTCTAGACCACTCCTGCAGGCAGATTAGTACGCACCACAAACTGCTGAGTCACTCAGAGTGCTTAGGCTGTCCATTCTCTCGGGAATTTGAGGCTTATGATGGAGAGAAAAGAAAAGGTAAAGATAAGAAAGTATTAAAAAAAGCAACAAAACATAAACCCATTTCTGTAACATTTGAATTACTGTTTGAAACAAAAACTGCAGTGCAGTTTCTCTAAGCAACAATTTGAAGTACAAAGTCTGTTTTATTATACTCACAAGCTGTTCGCAAACCCTGTAGCGTCCCTCCCCTATTGGACCCGGGGTGCTGTTACCAGACCCTCCGGTTGCGCTGTCCGGGCCCGGAGGAAACTGGATGTACTCTGTCCCTGACCCCGGCGTCTCTGCAGCACTGCCCGACGGATACATGGGAGCATATTCCTGGTAGAGCAAGTTCCTCAGTTTTTCATCCAGAGTTTTGATGGTGCTATCAACGAAACCTCCCCGACTGACCCGTCCTTCGCCATCAGACTCATTTGGCCCCTGGCCGTGCTGGGATGGTGCCGGGCTCTGGGGCAGCGAGGACACTTTGGAGCCTCCCACAGCAGAGGACGGCTGGTGGAGAACCACAGGTTGCTGCGGCAGCTCGCTGCGTGTTGCATGAGCGTAGGAGACAGATGGCGGCTCTTTGGTGACACCCAGCTCCTGAAGGAGGAGTGGGGTCAGAGGTGACCGGCCCTGTGCAGGGTTCACATCCAAAGACAGGGGCATGACGAGAGGACAGCAGGGCACTTCATCAACAATGGACACTGAGTGGTTTAAATCATGGCCCTTCTGAGCTGCATTGGTAGGGGAGAGAGATCCAAGAGGCGAGCCCTGTGAATCCTCAACTGGGTAAGAAGTGCCGGGCAACGATGGGGGAAACGTTTGAGCTCTAGCTGAGTTGGCTCCATGTAAGCAGGCCTGCAGAGAACTTGATGCAGGCTCCACCGCAGACACCGATTGGAGAGTTGGGGGTGCAGACACCGGAGGAGACAGGGTGGCCAGGAGCAGTGGGTCTGTGTTAGATGTAATTGGAGGACTGTAGAAACCATAAATCTCGTGAATGAACCCTCCACTGCCGCCAGACATTGTTGAGGAGGACCCTTCTTCTGCAAAATGCGCAAATAAAAATCTAAATGTGCAAATTAATTTAGGAAAAAGGTAAGTAGACCTGTAGATCTCTACTAATGCATTGGAGAAGTAGTCACAAGTGTTTTGTTATAACTATTTTACAATGATGGGTAAAAAACTGTGTTTTCTATTTTCTGAATATGAAGGTAATTTTTTTGTTGCATTGCTCACAGTTTTATTTACCTATGAGCTTACTTTCACACTTTTTATAGCTAATTTTGCCTTTGAATTCAGACAAACTAAAACTAAACTAAACATATAAAATAGGTTTAACCTGACATACAAGACTGAAATTCCCATCGGTCCTTTGCGAGCTGTTACCCATAACGCCGTTACATTATCTTAGAGAGGAAGTACTGCATTAGAGCAAAGAGGCCCTACAAAACTTTGAAGAGGAAACTATTGATTGCATATTAGGCACTTTAATTATTTTGTGAAACAGAGGCAGGGGAAAAAAACTAAAACAAGTCTGTTTTTCAGTTTTTCATAATCTGTATCTAAGTATCTGAGCAAGACTTAATAGCGTCTGTTCACAGACGCTCTCCATTTAATCTGACACACAATCTGAGCTCTTTCAAAAAATTTGGGATGGGCAAAATTTCAAAGCTCAAAGCACACATGCCAAAATTGCAATTGTAACTGAAATTTTGCAGTTAATTATGGATTGAAGCAACTTTGTGACCTTAGCCATAAATCTAAAACCAAAATGTAATCTTTTTCACCATGTTTTGTGATTTGTGGCCTTCGGTAGTTTAAAGAGTGGTGCTAAGGCCTTGAGAAACATAATAAAATTATCCTCCTGTAAAAATTTTTTACAAGTTTCATGGATTTGGATTCCTATCTAATTTAGTGTTTTGAATATGCTCCACATCACGTTGGGCTGTCGTATATAATTTGAATTATATGCTATATAAAGTTTTAGGTGGAAATGTGAAATAATTTGCAGGATATTTTACGGCATCTGAATGAAGGTCAGGACAACCTGCTCCACAACTGACATCTAAGAGAGGCCAAATAATGTAAGATTATTTCCTACATATGCAGTATTACATAAAATATTTCATTCCGGTGCCACAAGGATGTGCTGTTGTACTATTTGGCTACGAGAGATGACGCTAAAAGACAGTCACCTCTGGATGTGGAGGGCTTTGCAGTGCTGCAGTCAGCAGGTTGGGTGTTGGCCAAGCTCCCAGGTGACTGCGTCGCTGTCCCATCAGACGGAGTGTCCTGAACGCAGGGATTTGCCTCCTCCACGGGGCAAATGATGAACCATCTCTTTCCTGTGTGAAGAACTGCAGTCAAAAAATATAAGGAAGAACCATAAATGCTCACATTATGTGTGTGTGAATACAAAAGTATAACAGTGGAGATTTGAATTACCATTCTGCTGATACACAGGCTGCGCTGTCCCTGACTGCTGAGTCTACAGAAAGATGTACGGATATGAGACTGCCTGTTGGATTATTATTTCAGCGTATACCAAGTATTTCTGCGTATATGTGACACATACCTTTGGTACCTCTCCTACCTCAGACATCTGGCCCTGCAGAGGACTACAGCTCAAATTTTCATCTTTTTCATCCCCAATGTCTTCATGCAGCACGTCTTCTGCTTTGTCCACAATATCCTTTAGCAGATCGATGAAGATCTCCTTCTCTAGCGGCAGAATGAAGCCGTTCTCCACCTGCGGGCATTTGGTTTTAAAGATGGTATTGTGTCACAAACAGAAGAAGAAAAAAAAACACCAACATATTTAATTTTGTTTAAGGTAACTGACCATGTAGGTGGCGATTTCCTCCGGAGCGTCTCCATCCAGGTCAAATTTAAATGTTACCATTTTGTGGTTGTGAGTCTCCAGCTGACATTCAACCATTTTATCACCAGTGTTGCTGACCTATGACAACAGTAATTACATGTTACATTTCACAGACACTGAATTTTATAGTTGTCTTATTTTTGCTGTCACAAAATGATTGTATGACTCACATTCAGCATGCTTAGTTTAGGTTTGCTGGTCCTCTCTTGTCTGGAACGTGTGCGAGCAGACTTACGGTGATGTTTCCTGGGTTTTACATCCCCTTTGCTCCCACTTGCTAAGCTCTCGTAGCCATCACTTGTTTCCCTACCAGACGCTACATCAGAGTTAAGACTATATGAAGAAAATATGTAGAAATATAAAAAAATGAATTCCCTGTTGTGTGGATTCCCGTTTAAGATAAACATGTTAAATTAAACAGAGTTGGCACACACCTGTCGTAGGTATAAGTGGATTGTGAAATTGCTCTGTCACGTAAAACTTCCTGAAAACCACAAATGAATACTTTGATTCATTAGGAGTAAAATATCAGCCATAAGGTGAACACAACTTTGCAACGACAATGTTTTTTTTAAATTTGACTTTTTAATGATGTGATGTTAGTAAAATAAATTCAAAGAGTAAAATTCGGTAAGCAAGATTGTTTTTATGGTGGATTTTCCCAGAATTATAAAAGGTCAAAATTATTACATTATGTGTGAATGAAAAAAATACTGTTTTTGTAGCCAATAAGAAAGTTCTGTGATAACTCCCTATAGATATTTGTGCATTTTGTTATTAGAAATAATCATGTTATTGATTGGTTTCCTTGCAGAGGTCATTATAATTTTGCCCCTTTAAAATACTGTTGCCAAAATTAAAAGGACATCACAGGGTTTCTGAAACGTTGTTCATGTTAATGGTTCTCCACACTTAACTTTTCAGAGTTCTCCCTCTTTTAAATTGACGTTGAAATATTACTTATCAAAGTTTACTACAACCTGCAAACATCAAAAAGGAGAAATTGCCCAGAAAGAAAGAGGGAAAGACACAGAGGTAAGGTATAAGGAAGAAAGAAAAAAACACAAGGAGGATAAAACTAAAAGTACAAGGGAGGAAGGTATTCTACCTCTGCATTGGTCTCATGCTGAAAGATCCTTGGGACAGACGTTGACTCTGTGTTCTGCTGAGACAGGCTGGCAGACTCTGGGACAGCTGTGTGGAAGCCAACAGGCTGCAGGACTGAAGCTACAGCAGGAGCCGTGGACTGAGCCGGTGCTGACAGACTCACAGGAGCTGAGTCTGAGGACAAACCCGCGGTGGAGATTTGTGCTGCACCTGAGCTCACAGAGGAGACCATTGTGAGCTCCACGGTGAAACTCGATGCAGATACTGGTGCTTGATGTTGGGCCGAGCCCATAGTTAGCAATGTGTTTGGAGCTTGTGTCGGAGTCTGAGGTGCTGCTGCAGCCTGAGTTGACCCTGGGCCTGAAGGCGGACTTCGCACAGTGGCTTTAGCTTCAAACTGAACTGTAGCTGACATAGAGATTGAAGCTGGAGCAGGGAATGAAGAGGCTACATTGGATTCTGTATCCAACCTGCTCCCCCATATCTGAGTCTTTCCAGAGGCCAATCTTTGTGGGGCTGTTTCCAAAATCTGAACATCTACCAGAGTTCCAGGTGGAGCAGTAGCCTATGCCATGAAGAAAACAAAACTCATTACTTTTATTGAGATGGAAAAGATTTTAACCAGCTGTTTTTATGTTTCTTTTTATTCTCCAAACAGCATGCCCTTTATGTATTACAACATAAAACACAGACACCACCTTAGTGTTACAGATCTGTCAAGTCCAAACCATTACAGTGAGAACGGAGTCAAATATTCACCTGGACAGGCTGGTCAGCCAGTTCCTGCTCAGGGTGGGGGGCAGGGAATGGGGTGGGTTGTACCTGAGAGAAAGGTAAGGGGTGGGTGGAATGTTGGCTACTGGTGTGGTGCTGAGATGTGGGTGGGCAACCCTGCTGCTGTGGGACCACAGGGGACTTGGCTTTTCTCAGGTGAGGAAAAGGGACTGACAAACTGGGTACATTCTGAGGTGTTGACATGGGAGTCTGAGGGGTGCCAAGAGAAGGGAAAGATGTCAGATTCGGGTGAGGGGTGAGAGGAAGGGACGAAAGGTGGGGTGAAGGTGAGTAGTAAGAGGCAGACATAGCAGCCTCGCTGCTGCTGTAGGTGGACGGCAAAGAAGCTGGGGGAAAGGGAGTGGGCATGTGAACGATATATGGAGTGGGAAACTGGGAAAGAAAAAGGGAAAATGAAATAAAATGAACAAAGATAGCGTGTCGGTACATACAACATTCACACAGGCTGTTTGGGTTTTTACTGCAACGCTGCGATGTTCAGTGTGTTTCTATTAAGTTTTTATATTTCTCTTTTTTTATGTCTCTATCACAGCAGCATCCATCCACAACACACCTGCGTGCTGATGGGCACCGGCAGGAGAGGGGGAGGCGCACTTCCGAGAGGAAAGCTGCCACAGGTGTCAGGAGGACTCAGGTGTGATGACGGCTGGTTAGCAGAAAACTGCGAAGGAAGAAAATCAAGTACTTTGCTCCATTTTATTACAAAATAATACATTTTGAATTAGAACTTAAACCATATGTTTGTGTTTGGGTTTCCTGACAATATTATGTACATACGATGTTTACTTATAGGAAACCACGCAGGTTATAAGGAAGTTTGGAGGAATTATTCATGCTCAGGTTGCATGTTTGTATTTCAGAAATGTATCACAGTTCAAATAATGTATTAGAATTAGAGCAAGTCAATATTATAAATTTTTGTTCTTTGAGATGTGTAAAAAAAGAGCCTAAAATAAAGTATTTTTTTATTGCAACATAATCTCAGGGAAGAAATTGCCTTAGTTTACTAAAATTTATCTTAGAATAATCTTTTAAATCTCCCACCACCCTTCTCAGTGTGTTTGGCAGCAAGATAAACATATGAGTTGTATCTTTCTTCACGATTACCGTTTTTCAAACTATTTAATTCACACACGTTGTCAAAAATCATCAACCAGAAACTTATAAAACTGTCTTACATGAATACAGTAACCAGTATCAAACTAACAAACAAACACAATAAACTAAGCTCTTAATACTGTGAGCGTACTGTACAAAGTGTTCTGATTTTATGATGAAATGCGATGAAAAAACGCTGCAAATGCAAAAATATTAAAGTTTCTCCATTAAGTTATGTAATGTCCTCCTATTTTATGCAATTTTTTCCCATCTTTTAGCCTGGGAAGATTTTGTCAGTCTGTTTTTTTTTGTTTGTTTGTTTGTCTTTAAGAAAGGCAAATTAGTCACCCTTTCTTTAAAAATGATTACCATTCTTAGACAAGTCTGATGAATCCCTCTTCACTGGACTCAAAATCAGTTGTTGTTTTTTGCTGTTGTGTTTTGCCTTTCTTTACTATAAAATTAAAATGAAAGCAAATAAAACAAATAAAATCCTGTGCTATACTGTGCTTTGCCAAACTTTTTTTTTTAATTTCATGAATGATTTGTTAAAAATCTCGCCCTGAAATCTTTTTACATCTACATCAACTGCTTGTTTCTGAAGGCCGCATTTGTCCCAAATCTGTTGTTGGATTGAATGCTTAGGCTGCACAAACCCCAGATTTAACTAATGTTCTGACTGAAGAGCTCCACACCAGATGGCTGTTTCAGTGACATAATTTCCTGAACAATTGTCTTTCACTTGACAAGTAGGCAAATGTGACATTATATTTATCTCCTTCAAAAATATATAATCATGATAAAAATCTACTTGAAGTAGACATTAACTTAAAATATATCCTATTGAACATTTATATTTTTGGAACTTGTAATTTTGTTAAAAACATGTTTTATTGAAGTCGGTGTTTCCCCACTAAATATATATATATACTAAAGAAATTCACATTTTTTTAATTCAAAAAATGTTTACTATGAGTATCAAGAAATGCTGTGGTTGCAATAATCCATTAGTGAACTGAAAACAGCAAGATGGAGAAAATACCAATTTCATGTGACTGATGAAGATATGGACTGGAAAATTATTCTTTTTTAACGAAAGACAACAAGCTCTAAGCTCTGAAATGTCCAACACTGAACCAGGTGAGCTACCAGGCCAGCTAATTTTAAAAGTGTTACCGTGTGTGTTTTGCAATGTGTTGAGTCTACCTGCGAAGGGACAGCAGCTGGTTGGAGATGACACTGCAGGGAGAAGAGACAAATGGGGAAACAAATGCACAGTACAAAAATAGTTTGTTTATTTTTTTGTAGAAACTGGTGCACTCAGATAACATACATAATAATAAAGATCTGTGCAGCAAAAGGGGGAAAAACTATCTATTTTTATATCTCGTTATTCAGGAATTATTTAAACCGAAACCATAGTTGCCATTTACTTGGTAGTTGGCAAGAGCAAACTTAAATGAATACCAGAAGGTAGTCACAAATTTCATCTAGTTTTCAGACCCCAGATATAGATCCGATTTTATAATTGCAAACAACAGAGGTAAAGATGAGCTATCAAGATTTTTTTTAGCCTTTAAATAGAAATTTTGGTGTACTTGGAGTCTAAAAAAGTGAAGAAAAGCTTAATTTAGCCTCTCCTAGTGCTGCATATATATCCTTACATTCTGTTTGGGACATAGTTTTCAGTGTGTTTAGATTTGTCTATTCCCAATGAAAAATTTGAAAGTATAATGTCACTGTATTTGCTGGAGAACTGCTAAACAAGATCATGAACCTCCAACTAAGCAGTTTCACAAATCCATCATTTTTGTTTCTTGTAATTATTTTCTAGACCAAGTTCAAAAATGCTGAAGCTATATGTAAATAGGTCAAAATGTTACACACAATTGATTATATCCCCACTATCAGAACATATTCAAAGAGCTTCAAAGAGATATATCTGACTAGTCTCAAGCGGGTTTTTTGTTTATTTTATCTTTTCAACTGTTTCCAGTAGCCATTTGGATTTTCTCTGCATGCATTACCTGCTCCTGGTTGGATTGGACAGAAAGTTGCGGCTGTGGAGTCGAAGCTGTAGCTAAAAAACTCTGGGGTATCTGTTGGCTCTGCTGCAAAGGGGGCACTGGAGTAGCTGGGGCAGAAACCGTCTGTCAGAAATATAATTAAGAGGCCACATTTAAGGAAACATTTTTAAAACACGATCTTTCTATCTTTTACTGGACATCACCAAGTAGATTTAGAGCGTCTAAGCAGCAGCTATCAACAGCATATTTAAGCGTAGGGGTAAGATGCAAGATTATGATGGGAGGTTAAGAAAGGGAAGTTGCAACACTGGTTAACTTCCCAGTAAGAGGACCAAGGAACTATTGCTGTGGATTAAGCAGAAGCTGAAAACTGATTTTTAAAAGGGCCAAAGCAGCTGTGTCAAGAGGGATACACACAGGTTCAGCTATTTCTGGTTTAAACTACATAAAGATTTCTTCTCTAACATACCATGTGATCTGCTCTGCGTTCACTGCAAAGTGATGATAGCACAATGTTCTTGTCAAAGTTTAGGGTACGGCAAAGAGGGGCCTCCAGGCTGTGACTTTTGCCTCTAAGTTCTGTTATAGTGCACTTAGTCTCTGTAATTTGGCTCTGGATTGGGGGATTTACACCTCCTCTTTCAGGGAGGGTGGGAGAGCTGGTTCTGCGACTGACAATGTGATGAAGGCAGTAGTTGAGAAAGCTTAGTTCTCCACTTTCAAATAAACTCCTTTGAACCACGACTGATGAGGCTGTGGAATGATGTGGCGGTGAAATGGCCTTGTTTGCCTTGCTGTTTGGTGATTGTGTTGTTGGTGAGCCCGAAACAGGAGGTAAAGTGGCATGTGCAGACCTTAACAAATGAATAGACATAGTTGGGTCTGAAGTGGATGTGCTGGAACTGCGTCTGTGCATCGGCCCCAGCAACCCACCTCCTTCCATCTTGTCCTTAAAGAGGAGGGACATGCAAGCTTTGCACTGATGTCGGCGTTGATGATGCTGCGGGCTGCGTGGGACACTAAGACGGTGTGCTGAGGGATGTTGTAAATTTAAGGGAGGGTTAGGTGAATTTGAAAGACCTGCTGAGTCACGGAAAGAATGCTGTTGCAGTGGCAAGAAAGGAGATAATAATATTGAAGGGTTCTGGGCCCCACTTGAGGACAGGTAATCTGTAGCACACACTGGACTCAGTGAACCATCAGAAGAGGAGAGATCTTGCAACAGACTTTGATTCTTTGTGTTAGAGAGGAAGAATGCTCTGGACTGTAACATCTCAACTGTGGGAGCACTGCCACGCCTAAGACTCGCTGCGGTCTGAGTGGCGAGCAGGTTCTTGTGACATACATTAGGATCGCTGTAGTGACGCTACACATAAATAGGTTCAGAAAACAAGATAAAACATTAGGTATTTGCAAAAAATTAAATAAAATTGCATTTAAGAGGACATATGGTAAAAATAAAACTGGAAGTACTCACAGTTTGACACTGACAAGGGCCTTGGTGCAGTTGAGTTGCAGACTGTTGGGACACAGGCTGCATCTGATCTGCTGTGAGTTGCTGGTAGGCTCCCTGATTTAGCTGTGTGGATGGCTGTTGGTTGTTTTCATGCAAGGCCTGTCCTGCAGATTGCTGGTAGGGTCCTTGGTGAAGCTGGGAGTCGTCTTGTGAAGGGGGACTGTAGAGCATCTGCGCAGTAGAAATGGGTTCTGGAAGTGACTCATAGGGGCCATTCTGCTGATTGCTCAAATCATCTAATTGCACGTTGGACCTCACCCCACTATCAGCTGTAACAACAGACAATGAAACACTCTAATTCAACATAAAAAGCCTCGGTGGTTTGTATTAAATAGTAAAAGGAGGCTGTAAATAGAATGTAAATTAACGGTCATGTTGTCTGATTGCGTTTATTTCATCTGATGACACTAAAGACTTATTTTCCTGTCTCCACTTTGTTTAGTTTGAAAGACAATTAAAGATGCGAGTGTTCAAATCTGTTGCACTTAATTGAGCTTGTCTGATACATAACATTAGAAGCATTTACAACTGAGAAATCTCTTGATATTTTTTCTAGCATTACAATCATAAACCTCCATGTATTTAAAAAGTCACAAGAAATCCTATTTATGTTTTTTTACCAAGCAATGTTGAGGGACACAGAAAACATGTGGTGATTTGCTCTGCTGAGCTTAAACCAAATTTGATCTTTAAGCTTCTTTCATAACACTCAAAACAAAACCATCTCCCCCACACTGGCGGCAACATGATGTTTTGTGAAGGGCTTGCATTAGTAAGTCCAGGGATGCTGATGTGAACCTGGATGGAGATTTAACAGGACAATCCCGGAAGATCAAATTATATTAAAGGTATTATTATATTATATTCAGGAACGATATCAGATCACAAACAGACCAGGAAAAGGTCGATAATTTGAAAATCACAAAATTGAAGAAAAAGACTGTAATGCTCACAGGAGTGTGGACAAACTGCCAAAGATGGAGAGAAAACCTGAAGCATTATAAAACCACGTATAACCCCTTAAAAGCAAAATCAGAAAAAAACACCTGAGGGAAACAAGGGGAAAAGCAACTGGGCAGATGTACAGATTCTGGGACACTTAAAAGATTCTGCAGGGATAATAACTGAGATAGGAGATAAAAAGAGTATTCATCTGTCAGAATGATTAAGTAAAAAAAGGCAGTGTCCCTGTTAAATTGTTTAATCCTTCTATTCATTTGAGGATTCTACAACAGTGTGTGCTGGATCTCTCTTTTAAAATATTTTTAAGCTCATGGTTGTAACCATGTAATAAAATGTGAAAAAGAGTAAATAGTGTTGATATTAATTTGGCAACGTCATTGATGTTTATCATTGAGTTTCTTACATGTGGCAGATGTAATGACAGGAACGGTGCAGATCAAGGTTTCTTGGTCCTCACAATCTGCTGTGATGAACATGGTTTCCTCAGGTGGAACAGTACCAGGAACCTGCAGAAGGTTCTGCTGCAGCTTTTTAACTTCAGTGTTTCCATTTGGTGAGCCAGTCCTCCCCCTCCTCCATTTTATTAGAGCCACACGGTCTCTGATAGATTTCCCGACTATCTTTACATCACATTCCAGGAAAAATCCTGACTCAACCTACAAGAAACAGGTGAGAATCTTGTCAAAGCTCAAATAAAATTCATAAAGGCCAACTGAACAGCTTACTATACATATACTTTTGTTGCAAAGCAGTACAAAAAACCACATTTCTGAATATATTAGCAAAAAATATAAACAAGAAATTATAAGTTATTTTACCATTTCTTGAGCAACTACTTCTGGAACTTCGTTCTCCAAGTCGAATGTAAACTCAATTGTACCGGCGTCCTTATATTTCCCCTTCAGCTTTTTAGGATCTTCAACCCACAGCTTTAAAGCAATGGTTGACTTTTTTCCATCATCCTCCTCATTTAGCTCAACCCTGACTCCTGTGTCTTCTGCAAAATATGCATGGTTCAGAAGGTCCTTGATGGAGTACCTGCAGCAAAACACACAACAACTCTACATGACAGATCTTTACATTGGCAATGCACGCTCTTGAATAAGATCAGGCCCAAATAGGGGCATTGAAGTCATGCTACCAGAGCCGAAACAAAATGCTACACGAACCTGAGGGTCAGTTCTCACTACCTGCATAAGGAATGTGTCTCAGACCATTTGAAAGGTCCTGAGTAACTTACCGCTCCTCCGATCGTTGACAGATACACTCCCCAATAATTTCCTTAATCTCTGGGTCACTGACTTTGCCGTAGCTGGCAGGTTTCACCCCCTGAAAAGCAAACCGGGATGTTTCAAGTTGCAAACAGAGTATTAACAGGAGCGATAAATGTTGATCATGACTTGGAGCAACTTCCATCTGTGGTGTCAAAATTATTTTCCTCAGATGTCGCCAGTTTAAGATTTGAACTGATACTAGTACCAGAAGGTTAAAGAAAATCTGACTGCAAACGGAAAGCTAATAATAATTTAAAAGGATAAATGAGCCTTAAAAAGCTAACAGGCTTTGCTTCAACAGATTTAAGCAGCAATGTTGGAAAACATGAAACAATTTTATCAGAGTGCTTGGTGGTTTTAAAAGTTCACAAAAAATGCTTCAGTTACATTTCATATTCTAGTGCATCAACATAGAGGATTACAACCGAGTTTTTAAGCCCACATTCTCTGTCTAGAAAATAAAAGGCGCAAAATCAGTCATAATATAGTCAGGTATTGTTTGCCATCAAAGCTCACGAATAATAAAGACTGTGCACATCAAGGAGTGTCATTGTGCTATAAATAATGACAGTTTATTCTATTGTATTCTATTCTATTCACTGCCATCTCCAGACATGAACTTACACTTGTAACTTTGCGGTAGATCTGGGCAGCGTTCTGACACTCAGAATAAGGATACTCTGAGGTGGCCATCTCCAGCATACACATTCCAAAAGCATAGACATCCACAGACTCATCATAGTGTTCCTCATACATCTCTGGGGCCATAAACTCCGGAGTACCTGTGTGTAGGACAAGGCGACAATTAGGTATCTACCGTTGTATGATAGTATCAGTTTCTAAATGCAGCCAACAATTAGCATAAATGTTAGGAAATAGCCATAATTTTAATTTTGTTTGTCTTTTTACTATAATTGGCTTTGTATTCAAATTTTCAAATAAGACTTAGAGTAAGTAGAATTTAAGTGAGCATGAACAAAACTATTACCAGTGGGCAAAATGACCTTAAGCCACAACATCCTAATTGATAAAACAAATCCAATACGTTTCTGTAAGACGGAAATGTCCATGTTAATACTTGCATATACAACTCAACATTTTACATAGTTATTTGAAAGTAACCAAGTAATAATAGAGTTGTCTTGTTTATCTGAATATATCTACATATTAAGTATGTTATAATCTCATCAGAAACGTCTTCGGCTGCAAATAGCCCTTTCTTCTCCTATTATCATAGTAGCAATGCAACATTGACAGACACTGCCAACTATGGTGCTTTGGCTTTAAACCGATTGCAACAAAGCTGTATATGTCTTAGATGCATTCACAGATGATAAAAGAAAATTCAACAGTTTCTTAGTTGGGTGTTCAGAACCCTATTCTCTTACAAAAATCCTTTTGCAGTATTTAAACAGGTGGTCTGTCACCCTGTGTCCCTTGGTTCATATAGAAGCACTATGTTCCTGGAAAAGGCCCATGTGAGTTGGCTTACCTTCTCCCAGGAAGTAATTAGTCCTAACAAGGTTCTGTTTATTTGCAGAGGCTCTTCCATATTTCATAGACAAATGGAAGCAGGCAAAACACCAACCACAATAAAACACCAGTTTTACCATGATGCTCTCATGGGTTTCGGTTTCGTGTGCATGCAGCATGCACCCATGCAGGCACAGAAGACTGGGCTGTTTCTGTTTTTGATTCTTTTCTTTTAGTTTGTCACTAATCTGGGCATACAAGAAACTGTTCATTCAAGGCAGGATTAAATTAGTAATCTCCTTCTAGCTGAAGAATTAGCCAGCAACTAACCAATAACACTTTTGGCGAAAGAGGCCCTCTTCAGGGTTGCTAGTCCAAGGTCTCCTATTTTGACTGAACCAGTTGGACCGGTGATGAAGATGTTGTCACACTTGAGGTCTCTGTGGATGATGGGGGGAGTCCTTGTGTGGAGGAAATGGAGGCCTTTAAGAATCTGCCGACACCATCTTCTCAAAACTTTGGGCTTCATGACTTTAAAGCGCTTTAGATACCTGCAAGAAGAGAAAGACACAGTGACACATAACCCAACTTATAGCTTATGATGACATTTATTTTTTCATAAGTTTTTTACTTTTTTTAATTAAGGCTCTCTGAATGTGGTAATAGATTTTTAATTTATGAAAAGATTTCCCTTAAATACATCAACATTCATTTATTGTATCAGACTGATATCTTCATTTTTAGATTTGATGTTTTGTTCTCCATTCTTTTGAGTAAAATTGATCAATAATTGTCACAAAGACGCTTACGTTTTTAGCGTCCCTGAAGTCATTAGTTCTGTGACGAGAACGATGCACTTCTTCCCTTTCACTGGTGATTCCCAGAAGTCATAAAATCTCACAATGTTGGGGTGCTGCAGTCCCTTTAGCATCTCTGCCTCCTCTTTGAACCGCTGCCTCTCAGCTTTGGATAGTTTTCTTTCCTGTGGAAAAATGCGGAAACATATTAGTCTTACACCACAGGAGGGTCACAAAGCCACAACATGTAATGCCTTAAGTGTTGGCTGTTGTTGGCTGATTGTATCAAAGCATAGTTATGAAAAGCAAAGCTCATTAAAGAGTTTAGGAGATTAGCAATTTATGGATTTGGGCTGGAGTGACAGATTCAAGAGAAACCACAGACTGATATTTCCAGTATATTGTCTACATCTCATGTCATTACTTGTGTTAAGCGACTTCTTAACTAGAGACAATGAGACTAAAGTCCAATTTGAAATAACATTCAGAGATCATCTGTTGGTGTTGTATCAAGACGAAAGTCAACACAGCTGTCCAATTTGACGATTTATGGCTTTCATTCATCCTTCTACTGACATGCTTTATGGAGATGTGGAGATAGTACAGTACAGATGAGCTTAAGGCAAACATTAGAGCAATATAGAATTTCTAATCACATTACAAGAGCCACAAGTTGACCAACTCGATACTATGCAATAAATCATCTAAAAAGAGGCCTGACCAATAATTGATTGCATAGATACAGTACATGAACATATTATTTAATTGGCTGACATTTATCTCATATTATGTTTTAAGGTGATATTACATTTCTTCTTATATTTTGATGAGCTGTGAAACAAAATCAATAAAATAACTGAAACCAATCCTAGAAATATAGCTCTATATGTGTAAGAGATGGAAGAAACAAATGTCCCTTATTTCATTAAATTACTGGATTAGAAGTTTTCCATGATATTCTAAGGTTGCTGATTATTGAACTGTATAGAGTTAACAAAAGCACCATAATAACTTTAGACCTAACTGAAGCAGTGAGTATGCAGTGGGGCTCCCTTACGTTTGCCTGAGGCTCGAGTTTGCAGTGAACACAGCTTTGGTATTTTGAGGCGGCTCAATATGGGGGTCTGACCCATTAACTCTCTTTTTCAGCCTTGTTGTTTAAACACACAGATCCCAAAGAGCTCGAAAACCCACAAGTACAATCAAAAAGTATTCAGAGGACGGATGGGTAAAAGCCTCATCTATGTGTTTGAAGTTGTAAAGTAGACACAGCCACGTTTGTCATGTCTAATTGACAAGACAGACCACGAAGCTCAAAAACATCAACACAAACTTGTGGATTTGATGCAGAACATGCATCGACCTTAAAAGATTGTGTACTGTACATCCAATTAAATCTGTTTGGACTGGATCGATGTTTTGACCCCTGCCTTCCCTGAAATGTTGCCTAAATAGTAAAAAAAAAGCTGACAGCAAACACCCTCTACATTAACTTTTCTCTTCAGTCAGCAGTGCAGCAGCTACAGCTGCCACAAATTTCTTTGTGCCTTCTTGGGTTTTTATAGGGACATTATAACTAGAAGACATAGGTTGCTCTTACTAGATGAAATGAGTGGGGTGCAGAGTTAGTTCATACTCTGAATCATGGTGTTGGTTATTGACTGACACTGAGGAATCAGATTTCGCTCAACGTCCACTGTGACCTGTGCAGCCTAATGCATCTTACATTGCGCAGCTTCTGAAAAGCCTCCTTTTCGACTTTTTTACTCAAAAGCTTACATTGTCTTTATGGTCCTATTATTTCTTTTTAGGCAGTTTGAGCATGATTTAGTAAAGATTCTTCACATAAAGAACATCTCCAATAAGCAGGAAACATAGTATACATATATATATTTCAATGCCAAATATGACAACCATTATCCACAAATGAAAACATATCTAATGTTTTATTCTGCGTCACATACTACATATTAACTGCTATCCTTAGCTGAACCCAGTCTTTCTTTATCTCCTCTGTGTCTTGGTGCAGAGGGCTGAATCAGCAAGAAACACTCTAAATATATCCATGTAGCAACACCAGGGGGTTTAAAGCAAGTGTTTATAGACTAAACAAATAATGGAGAGCAAGAACATCGACGAATGCTTGACCATTTTATTTTATTTTTTTTTAGCAAATTACTGTCAAAATATGCTTGCTGTTAAGCTTTTTCTGTCATTCAGCTTTGATTCACAAATTATGATTTATGCTGACTCATTGGCCGAGCTTTTGTAACTGCACTCAGAGTAAAAAGAGAAACAGAAAAGCATTTATGTGGCGGTAGGTTTTTGTGACTAAGCTTCGAAGGCATAGATGTTGTAAAGGACACAGCCTTATCTCCAGGGCCAGAATCGTTGAATCATCGCTAGATCTCCCTTAAGAACCTGACTAGGCACTTTCTACTTATGAAGCAAAGATATGGATCGTTCTCCAGGATCCAAACATATGTAGGCTATAAAAAACCTGTTCATGATTTTAAAATTCCTCTAATTAAAATCTGAAAAGTGTGCAAACACCTAGTATGAAAGACTAAAGTAGAGATTTTACTATAGGTCTTTACAAACCAGCAATAAATGGTAAAGCATTACTTTAATTGTTATAGACTGATCTTCATCTTTAATTGATTGTGCTAAACAAAAAACCTAACCCTGTAAAAACTCTTACCCCCCAGAAAACTGTGATGGTAAGGGCTCTACTGTTACCAGTACAAAACGAAAAAGAAGCACGATGTAATGGAGACACGATTCCAGAGACTGACTTAAATTGATTGAGTGAGCCTTGTATTTTTATGGTAGTTATTCCCCAGGGCCTGACACAGAGAACCTAGGTTCTTATTAAGCAACAAGATGGGGGGGTGGGGGGGTGGGGGGGGTGACATTGCAAAGATAGTTGTCTTACTTTTTCCTATTTTTTTGTAATGTAAGGAATCAGTATCTAAATCCACTGAAATCAATTGTGCATGCAGTTTTTAAATTGCTCTTGTGAAGAAATACCTGTTATAGATTGATTTGAGCTTCCTGGTGTCTTAAAGCTAAAATTGTGACATCTGCGATACACTTTCTCATTACTGGCAGAAAATAAAATACATTTGGGACACTTTAAGTCCTAAAAGGTCAGCTCCGTCTGCACATTTGTCTGCTGACACTAATCTCTATATCACATGGGTTGTATCTAAACTGATCATTAGATTACCGCATACACAGATTAGTGATGCAGCAAGCTGTCACTACAGGGGAGCTGTAGGTTTACTAGAGAGGAAGACACATTTGTAAGAACAATCATATTTTGGGAGTCAACTTAAGACTGTCATAGCCCCACTTGTATGATTTTGTCAGCAAATCCTCTGTATCCTCCATCAAAAAGAACTAGTTTTATGTGTGATATGTAGGCAAAATAAAGAAATATGTAATGTGACTTATTGGCATGTATAATACACTATTAACATAACCTTCTAAGTACAAAGACCAGCAGGGGGCTTCAAATTGTTGCAAAGTTAGGCCAGTGAATAAGAAATATGATAAAATCAGAGCAGGAATTAAAATTGTGACACAGAAGCAGCAATATAACTGATTGAAAGCATTTTTGTCCTTGGCTTATTCTGTTCTAATAATTCTGTCATAAATGGGACTCTCTCCGAAAAGCAGTGGCATTACTCATCAGTTACTCAGTTTTTTCTTGCATCTTGCTTGTTTCTCGCGCATTATCAGGAAATAACATGGTTTATCATTGTTTAAAGTCAGAAACTTAGTTGTTAGTAACAATAGCTCTCATTTCAGTTAGATTTTGAGTTGAGCGGTTTAAAATCTTTCTCAAGAGATCTGTTAGGAAAACTGTTTCCTCAATTCTTCCTGATATTGGCTATTATGTATGTGCATTTTTGAACAAAGTAAGGGGATGTGGACTTGCTTTCAGTCGTTTGTGGGACTTTTATTGTGCTACAACTTCGCTAATTTCACTGTTCACAACAGTTGTGAGTTGGTGTGAAGTTAGGAGTTGGTGTTTCGTGCATGTTTGTGTTCACTCCAGGTACTCCAGTTTCCTCCTACAGTCCAAAAATATGTTTGTTAGATTACATGATGTTGTGCAACACAATAACATTAAATGTCCTTTTCAATCTTTTATAATAACATATTAGCTTATGTGACTAAAATCTGAAGCAGCTCTTATGCTATCATGGCAAGTTTAAACCTTAATTCCGTGTTGGCTCAACATACCCGAGAGTGAGTTATCTTTGACCTCCAAACAAACTTTTTTATTAAAATTACTGAAAAAAATTCTGCAAAAAAGGCACTTCTAGTTTTGTAATTGATTATAGTACAAGAGATTTAAATAAATAAAATAAAACCATATTCATAGTAAGATTTGTGCACCTATTCCTTATTTATTAGTTTTTTCATCAGTATAAAGTAGATATAAATGTAACTGGGTGTCTTCTGCCCAAACCCGTATTTTTCCTTAGTAAATTCCCTATTTAAAGTTGTTGTTTTGTTTTTCGTTTTGTTTGTTTTTATGAAACCAAGCAGTTCTCAAACTGGCACCAGCTGCTCGAAGTGATTAAGCACCTGACTCTAGGCTGAACCCACCTGCAGCTCACACCAGGCCACCTCCACCCAGGTGTCTGTGTCCAGACCCTTGTAGACCGTCTTAAAGGACCCTCTCCCCAGCTCGATGTCAAACTTGAGAAAACGCCCACCGGGCGACGTGGACACAGCCTTCATCCCGGGCTCCTCCTCGTTCTCGTCGCTCCCCGCTTTCCCGGTGACATCCGAGGGAGCCGGGTCCGCCTGGGGCCTCGTCTCCCCGCGGTCTCCCCTCTGCTCCTCCTCGGCGCTCACCCTCTCCTCCGCGCCGTCCTTCGGCACGGGCTGGCACTCCTTGCCGGGTGTCTCCGGCCGCAAAGTCCTGGTCCTGCTCCGGTCCACTATAGCCCACAGGTCGATGCTCGGCACCGGGCTGCCGCCGAGCAGCTCGGTCGTGTCCGGCTGAGGCTCGTCGTGCTCGGACGCCCACTGGCTCCTGCGTATGAACCTGCGGCGGCCCGGGCCCTGGTAGGAGCTGGGGTCGCTGGCCCCCCGCAGCGCAGCGCTCTGGATTTTGACATTGAGCTCCGTCCCATTCTCGAATGCGCGCCTGCACGCGTTCGCGTTAATGTCCAGGTTGGGCGCCGAGGAAAACGTGGAGCCCAGGGTAGAATCTCGGCTGGAGATGTCGGCGGAATTCATCTCCCCCCTGTGATTTTCAGTCTCTGTTTGGAGACATGGCGCAGGGAGAAGCACGCTTTGCAGCCTACCTGCGCCCGCAGTGACGCAGTTCTCCAGCTCAGCTTAGGATGGATGGCCTGATGACTTGGATGTGTGCAGGACGTCGCTGGTTCCCTCTGAAAGCGTACAGCTCGATGCACGCATTGCTCCCCGCCTCACCGATGCAGCTCACCGCAACACTTTCAGCCTGATGTCATCCCTGGATCCCTTTTCTCCACAATCATGCACAAAAAAATAATGCTCCTCAAACAAATCCCCCCCGGCCTACAGGCCGGTATGCTGTAACCGTGCCACGCACCAGCCGCTCCAGAGACACATGACGGGACAGAGAAAGTGCGCAGCGGTCTGTCCTCCCTTTCCTCCTCATCCCCAACTCAGACTCAGAGGAATCGACGGGGGACGCGATGTAGCTCCGACAGACTGAGCGTCATCTTCATTCAAGCTGTCTGCTGTCTTGCAGCAGAGTGCACGGACGGACAGACGCGCTTTTCAGATCCGGCTCACTGCGGCGCATCTCTGGACCAGTTGATGGTTGTCTTCCTGAGTTCCTGCTACTCCTTCCTCGTTTTCTTTCCTCTGAAGCTTTGGGGAGGAACCAGTCGGACAAGGCAACCCACGCCCCTAGCGACAACACGTATCCAATAAGTTGGCACGCTTCTGACCAGCACCCTCGCCCTCCTCCAGTGAGACGCTCTGCGTAAAACCGCACAGCTCCTGTCCGCCTTCCTGACGTGCTAAGCCCCCAGAGAGAGGATGATGAAAAGCCAAACAAACGTGATGACATGGGCAAACAGTCCAGAATATAAGGAGCCTTTTAGAATCCTTTATATTCTTTGGATTTAAAGATTTTGTGAAATTGCAACTCTAAAACCTTGATGATTTAAAAAAAACTTATAATAGATTAAAACAAAGTCAAACTTTGTAGCTTTAAAGCTCTCAATGAGAACTAGAGGTCATCTTTCCTCAGAGATTACAATCAGGCAAACCTGATTTACATTAATCAGTGAAGCTGCCTCTGGAGGAGCCGCAATGATCCTCAGCTCAGGTGGGAGAATCTGTCAACACACGTATTCCCACAAATATGCAAAATATAAATATATGTTAAAATGTAAAGGAAGTAATTGTTTAAAGAAAGTATTTAGAGGTTAAGGGTGTACGCGATTTGGTCATGAGATGAAAAGAATAAACCTTTTGGCCAGCAAAAAAATGTGCAAAGGAAAAGTAATCCCCCACATCAGCCGGGTTTCACTACCCACAGTGAAACATTGTGGTGGTGAAACAGAACATGATTACAATAGGATAAAACTAACCTGTCACATCACTAACCCCAGCTCACCTTTTCTATTAGTAGGTGAACAATCCAACACTTGGTGCTGCTTCACAATGATAGGAAGAGCCGACATCGAAGGATGCAGGGAGCTGACTTCAGGACCAATCATTCATCAGTCTTCATCAATCCTGGATGAAGACTGTTTGAGATTGTAAAATAATTTCCAATATGAAACTGACCCAAAGCATGCAGCCAGAGTAACATGCGCAGTTTAGATAAAAGGGTGTTCGGATGTTTCAATGGCCTAATTAAAGCACAGACCTAAATCTTGAATTTGTGTTAAGGGTTATAAAACTATGATCACAGAAGCTCTCCAACTAATCTCACAGATTTTAAGATTACCGCAAATAACTTTTGAAAATAAATTGTCATGCCGTGCAAAGCTTGTAGAGAGAAACTTCAAAGATTTCCAGCTGCAAATATTGTAAAAGTAGGGCAGAGTGTAAATGCATGACTCATTCCTCATATTTATAGTTCCAAAAACAGTTGTAAACTGTATGGTTTCTTCCTGGTTCCGTCTTCTGCATTACTTTCTGTTGGTCACAAAAGTATTACAGAACAGAAGGAAGAAGTCATTAGATACATTTTAAAATGAAAACCGAGGGATATTCAACAAGACATACATTGAACCAAAAATAAAAATCAACACGTCATTCTTTTTGCATATTTAAACGTAAAACTACAATTTTTTTATCTTTTAAGGAATCTTTCCCAAATGGTTCAAACAGATAGTTGGTAGCTCAAATGTGAATTTGACTTAATTCTATGAATTTGAAATAATTATTTTTCTAGACAGTCCGGAACATTTCATATTAAATTATCCAAAGAATTGCTCATCTTCTTCAATGCTGCTCTCTTCTGCCTCACTGTGCTCACCAGCACAGAAAGATGCCCCCTCATCCTCCACCTTTCCACATTACGCCACCTCAAACAACTCCTTCAGGGTGTGAGCTGGTCTACTGTAATTGGGAAGCTTCAGATTTGTTTCAGTCACCAATATATATTTATAATACTTAAATATTACGAGTATCTGAACAAATCGCTGTCTTTTCTACATATTACAGAACTTGATGGAATTTTTTCCATAATAAAAAAAACGTCGTATTTCTTTGGTCTCTTTCTTGTCTTCGCAAAACAGATTTCATCTGAAAATGCAACCAGAAATTAGTCTAAATAGAAAAAGTATGTTGTGCTTTTTTTAAATGAATGTAAAACGTCATGTATGAAACCCCAACTGTATTTATCAAGTTACTATTGGTTCAATGTAACAAATGTTAACATTATGGTCGTTTCACGGGCTTAAGATAAAAATGCATTCAACGTAACCTTTATTAGGACATTTTCTTTCACCTTTTCTCCACCTCTACTTCCAACTGTCCTGTGTAATTTTCCTTCACTGCTGACGGCTGAGCAACAAACAGTAGCCGGCTCCACAGCCATGAGTCGGTGATGTAGGTTTTTAAAAATAGTACGTCTTAATATTTCATGATATTCAAATTCATTGTAGAATCTGATTATAGTTAGTATAAGTGCTCAAATATAGGCAATATTTAAATGTCTCATACGCTTTATATTGTTTTAACATCTAAAGTTGTGGTGTTTTTTTGTTGTTTTGTTTTAGTTTTTTGCTGGAGCGGTACCATTTACATGTAGGAAACCCTGTAAAGTCAGAGTTTAGACAAACAGTTCAGTGAAACCATAAATGAGGCTATTTAAGTACAGTAGTTGCTTGTTATCCTATTGTCCAAGCTTTTTTCAGAACACATCTTGTCTTGTGCATTTAAAAGCAGTTTCAGTTGCTGCATTTCAAAACCCAATTATCCCAAATTTCATCCTGAAAATATGAGATAAAAACCCTGTACATGTGATATCATGTTTATCAATCTGTGTTTCCACTAAGTAATATTATTAAGGCTTCTCCTAAAAAATATTCATTTTAAGCAATAAACAACTACTCCCGGTTTGACTTGACTCAGAATATGTCAAAATATGTCTTTAATGTCTGTTTTTAGTCCCTTACTGGTAAACATGTTTGCAATCTTTTTCTCAGTAAATGCAGCAGTTACATATAAATACAGCACTCCTATCTACCTAAAGTGGAGTCCATTTTACTCTTTCTTGTTTTGGATATTTTCATTTGCTTATTTATGTCATATTTATAATTATACATTCTTTTTTATTGTGCTGATAATGTATCCTCTATACACAATACTCCTCTGCAGGTCTTTTTGATCAATACTTGTCTGTCTACCTTGCTGTTGTTAACGTTCGGTGACGTGATGGAACTATTTTTCATACTATTTGAGTCACTTTGCATTTTTTTGGCACTTTTACTTTGCCTCTTAGTTGGTGGCCTTGTGGCAGCTTACGTTTATTGAATTGCATTTCTTGAATGTTTTCATCTTCCTTTTTCAGCATAATTTTACTTCTTTTTTTTTAAGAACACTACATGCCTGTATGCTTTTAAAGCTCCCCTTTCCGTGGTCTCTTCTTTTTTTTAAAGTGTGAGATTATCCCTGAGCCTGGGCTCAGTGGGTCTTGCATTCTTATATGGTAGCTTCTGAATGAATTATTATGCAGTTTACTTTACTAATTTGATCTAAAAAGTAAGGTTAGGCAATTTTGATGGTCCTTTAGGTACAGTAAAGTACTCGTTGAAGTAGAAATCAGTACTTTAAACTTCCAGATGGTAGGGGCTTTCCTTTGTAAATGAAATGAAATATTTACTTTCATATTAAAAACAGGACCAGTCCACCCAGGTAAGATACTTTTGTCCTGTTCTCTTGATACATCTGTGCTCTTCAAACTGCAACACCAGCTTTAGTGCATGCCTGGAAATTCTCTTGCTTCACATTACCCAACAGGCTGACATTTCCCTGTTACTTGTGCCCCTTTTCCCTAACACCGTTATGATTCTGGCCTGTCTGCATGTCTTTTTATTCATATTTCACTGCACTCTTAGATGATCTGTTTTTCCTGCATCCTTCCTGCCTGCACCTAATCTGCTTTATTCCTCCCACCTGTTCATGTTGCTTTTTTTAAGCAACTCTTTGGCAGGCAGATGGCTCCAGATTATTGAAAGTGTGGAAAAGATTCATGTTATTGTTTTTTCTTAAAAGATTCCCCTGTCTCCCTCTATCGTCTTGACCCCTCACATGCCTTCTTATAACCCTGGACTTCTACCACTCCTTAATACCTTGAATTCATCAGCCTGAATCTACGCCTGATCTAGGTTTCTGTGCCCTGACCGTGATCAACATCTCATCCACGGATCCTTGTGCCTCGGCTTCGTATCCACAGTTATGACCCTGTTCCTGTTTTTTTGTTTTTTTTTGGGGGGGGGGGGGTTTGCACTGTAAGATTTCTTCGGTTTTCAATGAACTTGTTGATTTATGTTTCGGGTCCTCCTGTCCCAGATCTTAACGAGCACAAATTCTTCAACTTAACTCCCCACTAATATTCCTAAAGCTTCTTTAGCAGGCATAGTTGGTAGCCTATCCTCATTATTGTGGGTGTCTGATCAACTATCATCTCATAAGTCTAAACAAAGATTGCGATGGCAACAATAAATGTTTCTGGGATAAAATATTTCCTGCTTAACTTTAATTCTATATGCCTTATGCAATAAAACCACAACATAAATAGATGCTCTAAACATAAAAACCGCATGTTAAGTGTGTGAATTTGAAGCGAATACGCCCTTCTTTAAATAAATAAATAAATAAATAAATAAATAAAAATAAGTAATACCGCAGTTGTGTCGCTGGATGTCAGCAAAGCCTTTCAGCTGAAGGTCCAAAATAGCAATCCACGTTTTGTCCAGCCTCTAAAACATATCAATATGTGATTGAGGGATATGTTTTACAATTGTGTAATAAACAAACAAACAAACAAACAAATAAATAAATAAATAAAAACTTTGTAAATAGGCTTAGTTCTTCTAAGCAGCGCACATCCTCCAGAGACCCTCCGCCCCTGCGGGTTCGAGGGAGCTTTTGCCAACACCGCCCATCTCCCATCGTCCTCAAGGCAGAGAGACGCTGTATAAGTAGCCTGGCGGATACTGGGCGCCAGATCCTCCGACGCTGCATGACCGGCGTTTTCTTCCGACACAAGGACGAGCCATGGCCGCCGAGAGCATAGCGATGAACGGGGATGCTGACCGAGGCGACGAGGCGGAGGTGAGAGTGCCTGTTAGTTGTCCATGTTGGCTTTCAGACTCCTTCATCCGCTGCTTTGGTCCTGTTTAGAAAACACGGAAAAACTGCATCTCATTCCCATCAGTTTTATTGTTGCTAGATGTTAGAAAGCTAAACAAGATTGATTCAGTGTTTTGAGTTTACTACATGGGAAATAAAACCTTAAGCTTAGAATGACCTACTCGTTTCCATTCTTTTCTTTTTTTTCTCTTTTTTTGTTGTTTTGTAGCCATGTTTTAGATTGAGTTTCCTTCTTTCCCTTTGTGGAGGGTCAGTTTACACATAATGACAGATGAGACGTTGTGTCTGCAGCCAACAGAGATCAGGTCGCTCAAACAGGGATACTTACTCTCCCAAAATCTGGAGAAATGTGATTACAAAACAAAACAAAATATACTTATTTGTTCTAAGTATGTAAACAAATCCTCTTGGACCAAAAGTTGCATTCTAAAAATGATGTTTATTTGTAAACTAAGTAGTATGAAACAGCTCTTATAATTACTATTCTTCTTAAATATTTGAACTTTTTTGCCACTGTTTACTTCTCTTGGTTTCCTTGTTTCTTTTCAAGTTTCATTTCAGCACAACTTCCTTCCTTTTTCTTTTTTAGCCTAATTACAAATTTAGTTGTTTAAATATAAACCTATACAAAAACAGTTTTCACGCTTTTTTTTTTTTCTTTCCTGGTAAAATTGTCAAACTCGCCCAGGCTAAAGCTTTGACACCTGCCGGTTCATTGGTTTTAAAAATAAAATGCTAAAGTTTGATTTGAGGGGAGGAAAACATTAGAAACTGAAAAGAAGAAAGGAAGAACCCAAGGGAGGAACAGGGTTCAGATAAAGTAAACCAAAGTCAGGAAAGACAAATGGACACAAGGAAGGAAAAGCGCCACTTTAGAGACAATGAGGTATGCGATAAAGTCCGGAACCACAAATGCTTCATCAATTCACTTCATTTTCTTTGACCGACAAAATGCAAAACCAAATTCCATACAAACTCTGTGAACTTTCCAATTGCCGTACCCTACAAACAGAAATTACAATGCAGTTTATTTTATATGAAATTCAAACAAAAGGATTAGAGACTGTATTTCTGCTTAAAGCTTTTTGTTTGTTTTTTGTTTGAAGCACAACATATTGGCACCAAAATCGGTATCGGTTAGGGTTGGCCAATTTAGGTATTGGTATCGCTATCGGCCTCGTAAACAAAACGGGACCAGTTTCACCATCTAGTGTTTATTCCTATCTTGTTGCCGATCTGTTTAAGCAGGGAATGGATGTTGGTCATGTAGAATTAATTCACACCTGTAATAGTGATGCAGAAAACTATTCAACGTTCGCGGTGTGGTCTTGTTTCAGTTTGTGGAAAGGATAAGGAAATATTTATATTTAAAATATTAGTTATTGGCTTCTATCTTAATGTAAATATCACACATGTATGTTTTGGCCAGAACCTTCATGGTGGTGCATCCCTGAATGTCTTGTTTGCGGTTTATTTCAGACCATGTAGGGGACATAGCTAACATGTGGAGGAAGGTGTTCTGGTCAGATGAGATCAAGACTGAAATTTAAATGCAGTGAAAATATCTTAGAGCTCCTCCTGGCAATCCAGGAAGAAATGCTCTAAGACTTGAGACTGGGGTCAAGGTTCGCCTTCTGGAAGGACGGTGACACAAAATGTAAGCAACCAGAGCTGTACGGAAAGTAATTTTGGCAAAACTGACACAGACGCTGCTTATCCACTCCAATCCCACTTTGGGCTGTCAAAGAAAATTAAGGCTTCACATTAAATAAAAGGTAGCACATAAAATCGAATTAAATGCCTCGATTGTGATTTAAGCAGTTTTGAAACATTCAGCAGTGACACCCTTCATCATCTTTTAGTTGAATTTTAGCCTTTCATATCCTGTAGAAATGTGCCGCATGTCAGATGACAAAAAGCTGTTTGTCTTTTAATAGAGAGGGCTTTTTCTTCCTTCTTGGCAAAGTCTTACATAATTCTTAATACATGAGGAAAGGAGAGTGGAGACAGCGCTGACTGATACCTGAATGCTGTGGATTTCAGTAATGATAGTGGGGAAACACATGACTTTAATGTTTAGGAGGTCAGTAAATTAAAAGATAAAATACTTGTTGGTCAGGTACTGTAATATTGCTGCCAAAAACACTAGAGAATTTAATCTACACAAAATAAACCCATTTTACGCTAACTGAAAAATATAAGTAACACATTTTTGAGGCCACCAAATTTATGTGATGTTTTCCAGGCATAGTTTTAGAAGTGACAATAATGTCTAAAATATTTTTTCACCTTCTTTCTTTCTTTCTTTCTTTCTACAAAAAATGTTCGTAATAGAATGAAGATAAAATAATGATAACTCAAAAATAAGTCAGTCTATACATGCAACCAAATGTCAAAAAACGTTTGCTTTGCTTCGATTCTTTAGTGTCAGGTATGGGCCGTCGCCATGTGTCCTGGGACACTATTATGAGTATCTCCACAGCAATAATAACAACATGGTTGAAAGGCCATTGAGGATTTTGCTCTGCCAGTGTTTACTTTGCGAATCTTTGTACTCTGCGACCAGTGATGGCTCAGAGCAGAAGTGTGTGAAAGTTTTAGTCTGCAGGCTGAAAGTCGTGAACCTGGGTAACTTGTGATGTATGGCACCTGTAAAGTTTTAAAAGGAGGGAGTGAATATATCTGCTGGTAGGTTGTGATCCTAATCACACATTTAGAGCTGGTTTACCACAGGAGAATCGTTTTTTTTTTTTACTCTATTTTTCAGTTGCCTCGTGTGGTTGTTACTGCTGCAGAAACAGGATGTTACTGTAGTTTACCAAACCTCACTTCACCCAAATACAAATGTACGGACTAGACTGACACACATAAGTAGAACGTGATGTTGGACATTTCTAAATCTCCTATATTATCTGTAACTATGCAGGTATGCTTCATGTTGCATTTTGTCCAGTTGTACTGGGTTGTTTCTGACTTATTTCTCAGCATTGGAGTCAGCTCTTCTAGAAAATTGAGCCAAGTCCATGACCTTCTATGTCATAGGCAATACATTTCAGCAAAAAAGAAAGAAAATAGTTTCAGTTCTGTTAAATTATTCCACTCCAAAAAAACAAAACAAAAAAAAATTTTAAGAAATGCTCAGCCTGGGGAAACTTTGCAGAACTAAACTAATCCCCCTGAATATATTGTTTCTTCTTCCTAAAACGTTTCACTTTGTTTCATTATGGACAAAAAGGTCATTTAAAGTTTTGCTGAATGCTCATCACACATCTGCACTCACTATGATTATCAGGGCTGTTGTGCTTAGAAATTAGATAAACAAGTTTGTAAAAAATAACAAAAAAATCTTTGTAAAGTTTATTACTCTGGCTTTATTTTAATGTTTTCCATCTCCTCTGACTTTGTGCTCATGCATTTCTTAAACTGAGTAGTTATGTTTTCCTATGAAAAACAACATCAGCCAGTTTCTAATGGAAGTGAATTTCCAGCATGAGGTCACAGAGTATAGTTTACAGAAGTTACCTAACTTTTTAAGCAGCAGTTTTGCACCTCTAAGAATAAAAGTGAAACAACAGCAGTGCATTGAGGGAAAAAGTTCATAATTTCTTAAGAGTTTGTCTAAAGTAAAAATCCCTGTAAACTTCCACAAATAAGCAGTCATTTTAAACAAGCAGGAAAAAAAATGATCATGAAAGCCTAAATCTGATGTCAGGGTTTGCGTTTGACTTCAGGTCTCTGGGCTGGGGAACAACGCGACGCGGCGGCGCAGACCCCTGAACATGAACCATTATGCCAACAAGAAGAGCGCGGCGGAGAGCATGCTGGACCTGGCTCTGCTGATGGCGAACGCCTCCCAGTTGAAGACGGTTCTCGAGCATGGGCAGAACTTCATTTTCCTCATCACCCTCCTCAGCATCTCGCTCACATTACAGATCGTGGTGGGAGTTATGCTCATTTTTATAGGTAAGATGGAGGTCGTTGATGTTTCTTTTGCCTTTACATAACACTGAAAAAAGATACCACTTGAATATTTTACAAGAAACAAATTTAAGTTAACACACGTGGCTCTGAAAATCGTATTTGTTTTTTATTATATTGCTCTTTACTTCCTAGGAGAAGAAAAAGAAAAAAAGAGTAAACTTAGTTCGCAAACCAGCGTGGCTCAGAAGTAAAATTCTCATGGTTTAATAAACCATAGGAAAACCGTAACTACACATATTTGTGTTTGCATGTTTTCACAGAATTCCCACGAAAAATGTATACGATAATTTAAGAGTTTTTATCTAAAACAATTATCGCTAACACAGGCCAATCCTAACAAAGTAAAAAAAACATCTTAATTCTACAGATATCTTGAATTTAAAAGTTTTATATTAACATTTAATTTAATTTAATAGACTAAGGTAAAAGTATAAATTAGATACCTACTGGACTTTGCTATCTGCTCATTGCTTACAGTCAGCAGATAGTTTACTCAACATTATTATATAGATTTACCTAAAGATAAGAACCTGAAAGTATAAGAACAACATGAGGTTTCATTACACCTCAGAAAAACAATAGTCTGATCGCCACCATCAGAGCCTTAATGGAGACATGCTTAGAAATTAATATACCTTTCTAGGAATCTTGAGTTTTTTTTTGTAAAATGTAAATTTTTATTATTCTTATCTAATATTCACATTTTGTGAGACACAAAACTTTGGATACATTTCCTGTATAAGAAATAAAACGTTAATAGATTTAACTAATTGATGGATTTATTCATTGCTTTATGATATTTTGACTTGTTGCAACATCAGAATTGGACGTTTAGAGTTTGAGCATCTCTTGGCGTCTGAAGGAAAACCTCCAGCTTTTCCCCTTATCTTATCTTCACAGAATATAGTGAAGACTTGGGGCAGAGGAACTATTTAGACAAACCGAACAGGAAGTGGGCGCGTGTGGCTGCGACCTTAGTCGAAGTTTAAATAACTATGTTTACTACAGGCTGTGTTGGCGTGTAGAAACACAGGCTCAGCTTTGAACAGGTCCACATGTTGGTTTCAGAGATTAATGAGTCACCTGATCTTCCTCTGGAGAAGTGAGATAGTTATTCCCCCAACTGGCACTGCTGCCAGATGTTGTTAATCATTATCAAACCCTTCACAAATGATTACTTCAAAGCAATGCACGAAAACTGCCCGTCACTTTTTACTGCCCTCTGGTGGGAAAAATGTGTTTGCTCAAAGTTCTCTCTCTCACTGTATATATATATATATATATATATATATATATATATATATATATATATATATATATATATATATATATATATATATATATATATATATATAAATAAATAACTGCCATCTTTGCCATCTTAAAATGTATAAAGATTGACCCTAAACAATGTGCTTTTAGATGTACATAACATAATTAAAGTAACATGCCTGAAAAGATTCAGTGCATTGAGGTAGAAGTTATTGCGCAACAGGTTGAAATGTCTTTATAGAGGCTTTTATTGGCTGTAACCAGGTGGTGGAAAAGTTGAGAAAAGGGGACGCTCAGTCTTAATTACCTTCACTGTGTCCAGCGGATGTCCTACGACCACACTGGAAGCGCCTGGAGGCGGCAGAAAAACAAAAACAGACAGTGAAAACAAAACGTGCCAGAAGTACAAAAAAAACATTAGATTTTTTTTTGTGGGGAGGAAAAAGCTGACCTGGCAACTCTGAGAGTTTACTTTGAAAGATAAAAACGAAACAATCTGAATCGTAGCTTTGTGATGAAACATTGAGAGATATGCACGAAGAGAACGTCCTGGTCAGTTTGAACCTACAGATTTACCCCCCACACACAAACACAGCAGCAGTTTTTCCAACCGTGGAGTCGACATAATGACAAGACAAGTTCTGTTATCCCACTCGGCCAAAGGAAATATATTTACGACTCTTTACATTTGTTTTCTAAGCAGTTAGCGAGAAATCTCCAGATAATACCTTTTTTATAGCTCTGACGGGTCCAGCGTACTAAAAAATACAAATGCAAGGCTCCGCTATTCATGCAGCAACATGGTCTTGATGCCGGGCTAAAGATCCAAAAGTATTATCGTTAAAAAGATGACGCATCGATCTTAAAACATCGGTTTTGTTGCCAATAATGATCTAAAAATAACTGGGAAAAGGTGTATTCTTCTTCAGAAATGGCAGAGTATCTTTGAGAGGAACTGGGGCTCTTAGTTTCTACCAGTTTTAGTTTAGGCCAAGCAGCAAAATAGGAGATGTCTCAAATACAAGAATATTTTGGTCGCAAATAGGAATAAACCTTGCAAAGACATCACAAGTCCATTTTGTTTCGCCAAATTCTGATGATTTAGTCTTTAACCGAATAACTAACCAGTCAGTAAATTAAATTATGCTTTAAACTACATGCTTAAACTAATCTGACTGATCTGGAAGACATTTTCTCAGATACAGATGTTTGTTAATGTATGGATTTCCCTCAACAATTTTGTTGATCGCTTTTTTAATCTATTTACCTTTTTTTTCCTTACATTTTATAAATGTAAAAAGGGGGGAAAACGTAAACCGATATTTTTAAAGTCTACTATGCAATAACATGATTAATTAAAATAAAAATATTTAAATGTGCGATTGCATACGGTTTTACTGTACACAACTGGCAATCCAGACACTTTCTGTTTGTTGGACAAACAAGCTCTTGATTGCAGATTCAGACCTACTTTTCTATCAGGGTTACGCAATAACGTGCGAGCGCTCAGTGTTGCCCTGGTGGTCATTTCTGCCACTGCATGCATTCAACCAGAAGCGCATTTGATGGACCAAATGAACAGTTTGTACACAACCACTAAAGCACGATCAGAAATCGATCTTCAATAGAAGCAAAAATGCAAAATGTTAAAGCCTTTTTTTCCCCGACAGCTCTGATCATGACAAAGAGAATTGAGATGTGGGGGAAACAGAGGAGGGAGGAGGATTCCTGCAGAGACCCCCCATCTGATGTTTGACAGGATGTTGATGGGGTAGTTTTCCCATCTTAAAAGTCGCTGCTGGACATCGATGGGAGCTTTGCAGGTGTTTAAAACAGGTTGTTTTCCAACCCCAGATGTGATCAAACATGTTAATTAACAGTCTTAGGAAGCAAGAACATAAGGAAAAACTTTCCAAGCATTCCGTCCAAACAAATTCACTTGAACAAATAAAAATAAATAAAAAAAAGGTTGTTTTAACCAATCAAAAGAGGCAGAAACAGGAAAGTTTATTTCTTACCACCGATCCATCCTGCGATGAAATCATCCAGTCGAAAATGTTTTGATGTCATGTTTAACTCACAAATTTAGCTCATCAGTTCAGAGCGAACAAAACTCTCCGCCAATAATCTTCAGTGTCTGCGAGAACGGGCGAGCAATAGCTTCTTATCGAAAACCAGCCGGCTTCACGCCTTTCTGGGAAAAACAAAACCATATTTATTAGACTGTCTGAATTGATAAGAAGAGAGAGAGAGAGAGAGAGGCAGCCTCAATTGTTCGACCAACCAGAACGCACAAGGAAGCCCCAACGTCCAATCAGAATAGGGCTCTTGAATCCGAGCAACCAATGGGAAAGTCTTCATGGTAATAAGCCATGAGGAGCAAAAAACTGCAGTAGAACCAGATCAGCGTTTCTGGTAATGATGATGGGATTTGCGGCTCAGTTTGAGGATCCGAAGATTTTGGCTCATATTGTTTTTTTGTTTTTTTTCAAATTATTAGTTTGCATGTTAGAAATTATGACCTGACTACGATTAACTGTTAAAACAATAATGTTTACATATGAACTGATTGGTTTTAATTTTGTAAAGATCTGAGGAAGGTGTGTTTTACAGTTTATCTATAAATAAAAGGACTGTCTGTGGTCAAATTCACTTTGAATATTGCTACAGGAAGCAATGAAATGTGTTGTAAACCCTTCTTGTAACTGCAAAGAACCAGCAGGGGCCCTGCTAATAAAGGTCACCTCCTAGTCCTCTCGGCAGCAATGGGAGGCCAACCCAGTATTTAAACCAGTCCACCTGCACAAAACCCCCACATCCATGAGAACAGACTGAACCTAACCCAGACTGCAGTTCAAACACTCACCAAGATGGGACAAAATAACTCAGATTGGAAAAGAAATGCAAATCTCAAGACTTTTTTTGCCTTCCAGCTACCACATAGACATGGTTTGTGTATATTTGAGTTCTGTAATTGGTTAAAAAGCTATACAAGTCTGGCCTAATATGTTTTTGAAATATTTTCAAATTATATGTATAACGCTTAAGACTAGGAAATTCTGGACAAGTAATGCTAAACTCTATGTTTTTACAGCTAAAACAGAACCATAATTAATAATTTTTGTGTTTGGATGTCTGGTTTCTTTTGTATTGTCCCTTGAAAACAATTTCAAATGGAAACTTGTCTGAAATGCCTATAATAAAATAGCATCCAGGTTTAAATCATAACAAATATGACATGAAATGTTTCCAAAGTTGATGGCAAGCCTTATTGAAACTAAAATGTGATACATGGCATTTAAGGGGTTAACTAGTCAGTAAACATATAGCCTTCACAAAATACTTGAGGTTAATGTTTAATATAAATAAGGAAGGACACTCTTTGCTTTCCTCCCCATACAGAGCTGAGGCAGAGATTGCAACAACTTCTAAAGAATTAATGGAAATAAACAAGTTTTTATTCCGCAATCGTTTTTTCCTCAATGTCTTTTATCTAAAAACAGGAATAAAAACCACCCAGAAAGGTCTTTCCTGTTGTAATCATTTAGCGGTTTCCTGTTGTTTTTCTTGGAAGTAGTCAAAGCAATCCTGAAGTTGTTGTGAAATCAAAGTGACTGAACCTCACATCATTTATTTATGTCATATTATGATATCAAATGATTGCATGACGTTGCCCCAATAATTTTAACTTTTGTATGCTTGAAGTAATGTGTTACGTTTTTAAACCACACAGCGTTTTGCATTCAAGTTTAAAGTTGGAACGATTCCTTTTCTTTCTTCAGCTTTCTGTGTTGTTTTTTTTAAACATTTGACTTGCAGAAAATAACAAAAGCTTGTTTCAAGCAATATCACTTCAATTCAATTACATTTTAACTATGTTCATTTATATAGCGCCAACTTAGAAAACATATCATCTTAAGGCACTTCAGAAAAAATGATTTAATCTGATCAAACATACATTCAAACTAATCCTAGTTATCAAGTATTCCATCACATTGTGGTTATTATTCAAATAAGTTCAAAAGTTTCCAATCAAGCGAAACGCAACAGATTTTATCGGGTTATTGACTTGCAGCATTCACCCCTCTTGGACAAGCAGGCAGATATAGTAAACAAAAGCCTTTGTTGTAAATCGCTTATTTAGTCGATTTTAGCCTAGAAGACACTCCCGGATCAAAGTCTCTGTCTAGTTTATGCTCTGTCTTCTCAAATCTCCAGTCCATGATCTCCAGCATGAGGGATTGCAGCAGAGTCAATATCCCAATGCAAGAGGCACAACTGGGTTCACTTAGATAATTAGCTTTTTAAACAAATTTAATACTAAACTGTATTTAATGGCATTGGTCAATAAGTAAGATATAATGTGAATGTACGCTATAGTGAGCCCTTTCGAGCAATGTCCCCTCAGCAGCTGTTAGGAGCAGAGATGTTTACAACTAACGCTACATCTCTGCACATTAAAAGTGCAGATAAGTTTTGTTATTATGTTGCCCTTACTCTGAACCATTTAATTCCTCATTGTGTTTACTTTTCAAAATATGATTTATATTATTATTTTTGTGTAAACCACTTTCTTTGATTTCCTCACATTGCTACAAAACAATCATTGGTGTGGGACAATAGACGCTATATATTTTCCATTCTATTAACTTGCACAGAAAATAAAGACTTCTGCTGTCCTATGTGACTTTTTGCGTGTTTGTTTTATATGTTCATGATTTTAACAGAAATAAATTGGTTTCATAATTTGACACGTTAAGAAGTGATGGTTTAAGCTGTTTAAAATATTGAATCACTTTCAAGTTAGGCAGCATGGAATATGTAGATGTAGTGCTTCTGTGTGGAAGTGGGTGTGGGTTTGCTGATGATGCATCTCACATATCCTCTGTGTCACATTACACAGAGCTGCTCCCGGATTATTGACTCCGTTCGATGAGGCCAGAACCAGCTGAACCCATAAGTCCAGTATCTGTCTATCTATCTATCTATCTATCTATCTATCTATCTATCTATCTATCTATCTATCTATCTATCTATCTATCTATCTATCTATCTATCTATCTATCTATCTATCTATCTATCTATCTATCTATCTATCTATCTATCTATCTATCTATCTATCTATCTATCTATCTATCTATCTATCTATCTATATATATTTAGATTCAGATTTAGATTCAGATTTAGATTCTCTTAAGCACATTCCTTGAATAGTTGACATCCGATAGTGCTTCAGTGTCATGACCTTTAACTTTAACTCAAATATAAATGTTTCCAAAGTTTTGTCCAAATGTTCAGGTCACAATACTGTTTTTTTGGTTACAAACTTTAATCTTCCTTTTTTTTATGTTTTCTCTTGCTCCACTTTTTTCTGTTCCAAGCTGTTGTTTGGCTGAAGTGGAGAAATGTTTTATTAACATTTTTCCTAGATTTTCTTTTATAATCGTCAGTGCCATCATCTAACAGGACTTTTTAGAGCACTTAATGTTTTCTTCTGGTGAATGGCTTTTCTAATTTCATTTTCCAGCCGAACATGGGATCTGCCCCCACTGCTAAAACTACCAAAATCTACCTTGATGGTCTTAATATCACAAATGCTGACTGGTGTAACTTAAAAAGCACAGAAAATCAAGATGAGAACAAGAGGAGAGGCACAAACACAACAATAAAGATGAGTAGAAATATGCTTTCAAATCAATTTGGGGTTCTGCAGTTCTTCTGTAAATAACCACTATGAACACCAAAAAACTAAACACACTGTCGCTACATGCATGCTCAGTATGAGGGATGGCTGTAAAGTTAATGACAAGCCATTGTTTCGGTCTGCTCATTCCAGAGGAGTGAATGCTGCAAGGCAATGACTCGATGCAATCTGCTGGGTTTCCTTAGATTGGAAACTTTTTCAAACAGAGTTTTAACGATGTATCTAAGATTTTAATTGATTTTCTTTTATAGCTCCAATTTACATCTGCTGTAATTTGGCGCTATATATATTAACTGATTCTTGATTTTTGATCTACTTCTCTGTAGTACATATATACTACTTGTTAAATAAAATAACGTTTCAATGATGTTTAAACCCCACATTGTTTTAGGTTTGTCAGTGTAGAAAGTGTCTAAGCATATCATTTATTCAACAAACCAGCTAAAACCTTGTATAGAGCCTTATAAACAGTATAAATAGTTTTACTCTCCTACATTCTGTAATAAAAAAAATAAAAAACTTAATCACATTAAGTTTAAATGGTTTCCCCACTTGCTAAATTAACATTTTAACAACAATTTCTTTTAAGATTGCCACATCTCTGTTAAAACAGAAAAGTAAGAAATACCAACAAGTAATGTTCTACAAATGTAAATCTAGCAATTTTAGCTAGTATTGCTGTTTCGTTTCAGATGACATATTTTGACCTAAAGTTGTGGTCAGTGTTATTCCCAGTTTTATCAAGTGCGAGGGAAGTTCAGGTGTTCATAAGAACAGCGCACATGTTAAGACTGTTCCAAAACAAGAGCACATGGTTACTGTCCCTGAACCCTGAGCTGATGTGAGGTGTGCGCTACATCTGAGATCTGATTGGTCTCTGGCGGGCAGGTGTGGCTTGTGATGACAGTGCAAGTAAGGCTGAGTTCGTCCCTTCAATAAAAAAGGGGACATCAACAAACAGTGGCTGGATGCCATGTGCAGATCTGCGTCAGTGTTACACTTTTTCATGTCTGCAGCTCGAAGGGTTACAGTTGAGGCCGGATCTGAGGGTGTCACCACCTTTGCCCGGGAACAGGTTTTTGGATGGCAAACCATTCAGAAAATAAACATACACTCATACCAAAGATTTTAATTACTGCAAAACTTGCTGATGGGGATATGAAAGATTCAATTTGCATGGAGACAACATTTGCAGCTCAGTTCATTTCAATTTATTTCTGTAGCGTCTATCACATCACATGTAATGTCAAAGCACATTACAAGAAAAATGATTTCAATCCAATCACAAAAGCATTATAATTTATCTTAGTTGTCAAACTGTGCACTATGTTATGTTAATTATTGTATTTACTCAAAAAAGTTATCAATCTAAGTTGAAAAGGTAACACTGGGACAACATGGTAGCTTAATAAGAAAAGTGTAAGTATCACTGGCAGTTATCTGAGCATCCAACTGTCCAAAAAGTAAGTGGAGGTCACGAAAAACAACACGTTAACAAGAGGAAACCCAAGATTGTGCCTGTTTAAACATTCCAGAACCTTATAAATAAACATAAAATTATTAAAGTAGATTATAGATGTATTAAATTGTTTTAGGTAAAAAAACAGGGAGGAATATTGGTGAAATTAAAAGGTTGCATTAATGGTATTAATGACATTGGACTTGTATTTGCGCAGAAAACATCACAAGTTAGGCAACCAGTAAACCTACAGAATAGATGATCCATCGGATCACCGCTTCACTGTAGATGATCCATTAAATCAAGCACTTTGCCTTTAGACTAACCTCCTTCTTTTTCAAAACAGATCGGAGGTTTGCTTACATTACTCAAGACTAATCTCCTGATGCATTCTGATGTCACTTCTCCACCTTTTACCCGAAGGAGGTCATGGGACAAAATTTGCGCTCATAAGATATTTTAGATAAAATCTACTTAAAATATTACAGGATGCTTTTTTTAAAAACTTGTTTGCTCATATGAGTGGGAGCTGCTTAGATATCAGAGGATGTTTAGCGATGCAAACTCCCTTAATGATGTAGTTCTCCTTCAGTTCTGCTTTTAAGCTGGAGGTAATCACAGGACCTCTTGGTCTGTAATACGATGATTAAAGAAAGAGAATATCAAGTCAAACTTGGACAAAAGAACAGTAGGTTAAGTTCTCTAACCTGAATCCTTAGCTATCTGTTTTTTCATGTACATCAAATGTCAAAAGAGCATTTTGTTTTTCACTAAAGTGAACGATCAATGATTTTCTCTTGAGTCAATATTGTTATCTTTTTCTTTAGTTGACCTAAAACTGTTTTTTGCATTTTAAATCCATTTGTCAAATCAATGTCTTTTAAAAAAAAAAGAAAAAAAGAAATGCATAATCCAGAATTAACAAAAAAATGTATTTATGAGATTAAACATTAGAAATATTTACCTTGCTGTGAGATTTGCTTTTTACAGCAGTTTAAGACGTGAAGCCTGGCTCCCCCTCAGGGCAGAAACCATGGTGCTCATGTTTCCACAAATCAACAGTTTGCAGGGTCAAAGGTTGGAATGTTTCAATGCATTTTATAGAAACCCACAGAGCTGCATTTAGAAGCTGCTGACCATTGGAAATCCTTCATACCACCCATGGGTGAACGTGAACTGTTACTGACACTAGGGGGCAGAGTAGGTTCATGCTTAAACACCGGACTGGAGCCTTAACTACCTTCTTGTCCTGCCTTTTCAATGTCACACTTTAGATTATGGACGACCTTTTTTTGTGCCTTCCACGGCAGCGTTCATGCATTTCGATAGGATTCCTAAAGCAGCTCCTGTAAATATATGTGATTTCTGAGCAGAAGCTCAAAAATGAGGAATTATTAGGAGGTTGATGGAGCCCTTATTACAAAAAAGGTCTTGGCTGCCTCTTTTTGGAGCTTTAAGATTCCTTTAACGTAAGTAGGGACACAATAAGTTAATTATTCAAGATATATGACAATATAGTTATTAAACGATAATGTTTTTGTTGTTTATTATTAGATTGTTTTATAATAAAAACATCTGAGACATATAGCCTATTATAAATCAGTTTTATAATCACCTCAGATAAATCATCGTATAAACAGGATGAATACACAAATGTGCATTACGTCATTTCAAATGTATCTTTTTGCTTTAACAGAAATTTAGGAATCTGCAGAGAATGTTAGGAAACATATTTAAATATACATTCATAGCAGAGGTTTTTAAACCGACCCAGGTGATGAAATACTTAATCAATCAATAAATCAATCAAATCTAAAATACTTTATTTATCCCGAAGGGAAATTAATTGTATCTCATTTAACTGAGAAGTTGTTTTACATGGTGATAGCTTTGGGCAGAAAGATCTTCTGTAGCGTCCTGAAGAGAAAAATTCTGCAAGAGAAAAATAAATTTGGATTTGACCAATCACTACAGGACATCTGAAACCAGATTTTTACATGCAAATACACACTGATAGCCAATTTTATTAAACTGAAATAAATCATACTAAACTTCTGCTGTTTTATCACAATAAGTTTATTTCATTTATACCTTTATGGTAGCTTTGTCTTTCAGAAAATATGGACCACAATTAGTTTAAATAATATTTATATTTTATATTTTAAGTAACAATCTACACAACAACAATATATAATAATTTAAAAATATAAATAATCTCAAGAATACATATGCAAAATAACCCACAAAATACTTAAAGCATCAACCTTTTAATAAAAAACGAGTGACAAGGAAAAATTGAATTTAAATTAAATTGTATTTAGTTCAATTGTATTCAATTAAACTCAGTTGTGTTCAATTTGGTTTAGATTATTCAGTTACTCTATAAAGCACCACATGACAGAACATGTCAACACAAGGCAAGTTAAAAACCCAAACCAAAAATAAATTTAATATTTAATGTGATCAAGATCAGTTCAATATTCAAATCAAGATTTTCTATCTAAGGAAATTTTAAACTATTAACAATAAAGCTGTTGTGACTTACAATTATCCATATTATCTATATTATTATTGCAATATTTATATGTACTTAATTTTATAAACTTAGCTAGGATTAGATAATGATGTCATGGAGTTTGGACTTCTGACAGACACAAATGAAGGCACATCTAAGGAGGCCTTTCAAAGAAAAATCTCGAACTTACAGATTTATTATGTGAACGCATGAGGGGATAAAAAAGAACACAGAGATGAAAACATGAACACAAAACATATGCATCAACAGCATCTTTTGGAAAGATGTTAGCTCGAGATGATAAAAGGTTTTACACGGTGAAATTTGTCCCTTATTGACAAAGGTTGTAGCGAATATAAAATCCATTTTTAGTCGTTTCTAGGTGGGGGTCATGGTCATAACATGCTCCAAGAAGTAACGTCCAGACTGGCAAACTTGTTTGGGGATGCTCCCTTTTATTAAATACGAGTTGGGTATTACATGTGATCCAAAATCCAGAATGGAGGTCTATGGCAGCAAAGAAAACTGATGGCAGGTATAGTGAATACCTGAAAATGATAGAGCATAACATCTATAGGAACTTCCACCACTCACCTTGCTGCCCTCTCACCTTTGCAGTTACAAATATCCATCCCACCACCCCAGCACACCGCCAACAGAGGTAAATATACAACATGGGTCAGAGTGTTAATCCATATATAAACCAAACACTGCCAAAAGCAAATAAGACTCCTAAAAAGCGTGAAACATCAAGCCCCCATAAAAATCAGATTACAGATTAGACACGTACTAACCATGTCCCTTCTTTTGCTAAAACCAAAAGTGTGTGGTTATGATGATCATTGTTACATTTTTAGACAAATGTTAGATACAGACATCTTTGGGGGCATCATGTAGTGTGCTTGTTGCACTGCAGGAGGAATCATTTGCCCTTTTACCAAATATAATCTAAATCAATTTAAAACAGAAAAGGTTTAATCTTATTTAGTCATGCAAAGAGAAAAACAAAAGATTTTTATTTGCTTATATATATATTCATTTACTTATTCATTTATACATTTATTTATAAATGTTTCTTTACTGTATTTTTTGTGCACTGCAAGCATCTGTGAAACCAAAAACAAATTCCTTGTATGTGTGAGCATACTTGACCAATAAAGCCTGATTCTGATTCTGATTCTTATTGACATAGTACCTCTGCATTTTCAGTTTCAGGTTTATTGCGTTTTTTAATGACTTGATTATATAAAGGCGAGGGTAGAATATTGTAGTATGTCTGTTGTATTGATATTATAGGTCTTTACAACAATAGCACTATTTTAACATGGAAGGAGAAACAGCAAATTTGCAGCAGAAGAAAATTAGGATATTTAATTTTATGGTTTGCATGTCATGTCATGCGAACAAGGTATCGGACTCTGTTTAGAAGTGCTTCCTCTTCAGGTAGAAGGGACAAGTTACACAATTATCACTGCAGCCTCCCCCTTCATAAAGCTTTCTTCTTAAGTACATGGGTAAGACTGCATCACCCGCACATTTTATCTACTGAAAATGTTTGGAATTTAAATTACTGTCAAAATAAAGCTTCATTTTCCATGAAATGTGGAAAAAAGCTTTTTCCCGCTGCATCGAGATGTTGCACTGGCAGAATGATAATTTATTGTGAGAAAAAGGCCACACTCCATTCAGCTGAGTTTTATGCTTTGTGCACACTTTTAGATCAGTTCAAACCAGTCAATGGAAATTCATCCGGTCGCCAGTTAAACTTAACAAGTGGAAGAAAAAAATCACTGCATTATATAAATTGACATTCGTCGCAGTGATCAGGAGTTAGGCTTTACATGTATGTCCAGAGCTCAGGGTGGCCACATTGTTTATGTATTAGGATTTTTATATTATCATCAGTCTGAGGTAAATAAGCAGAAAACGAGTCAATACACCATGGGGCATCTACTTTAGTTCTCCACAAAGTGAAAAAATGCAAAATACAACTTCAACTTCAAATAAAATGTTTTTTGTTTCATTTTCCTAGAGTTCCAGAGATTTTCACAGCTTAAAAATGTATTTGTTCCCCATGCAGCCAGTGAGAAATATTTAACACCTAATGCCTAAAAGGTTCAATTTAGGCTGGGTTTTGAATTTGCTGCATCACAATAAATATTGAAAGTGATGTTGGAGTGTTGGACAGGAGACTGAGCACACACTGAACCACTGAGGGCATCTAGTGGGAGCACAGAGCTGAAAACAAACATTATTATAAGCTGAGACACACGCTGTTCTGGGAACCCACTGGCACAACAATGCAGGGACCATTTCAAATAACTGTAGACCAGTGCTTAAAGTATTTTGGTTTTGGTTGCAAGTCAAAAAAAGTTGTGAAATTTTTCCTAAAAATATAAAAAGCCAACAGGTTCACCAAAAACAAAACAGCTACTTATCAATAACACCTGTTATACAAAAGACAAGACAGCACCCTGACAGAACGTTGTAGTACAGTGCAATAAATATTTTAATTAATGAAAATATGTTTAAATTAAATTAAAAAAATACATTATTGTTTGAAAGCAAAGCAATCCAGGAACTTGTTCAATCAGTTAAGTGGATATAAACAGTGTAACCTATCCTGTTACAAACTGACCTGAACAGAGATAATGAAACTGTTCGTAAACAGAGCACCATACAAGCTGCTGCTGCTGTATTTGGATTTCCAAGTCACTTAATGAGTGACTTACTGATTATTTTTCATGGCGCAGAAACATGGCGCCACTGTTTACAGTGGGTCTGCAGCTCCGCATTACATTTTATAACTCAGCTCGTCTGCAATCCAAAGGCTGAACTTGATTGTCCGCGAGCCAATAAACACCCACACCATGCGACTCACAAATACATTTAAAAAATGTAGCGAGGCTCGGCCATGTGTGTGAAAGCTTAATGATGATATATGTGCAGCTCTCTGCTGGTGGAGACACAAATCAGCTCAGTTACTAATGCAAAGGTTGGTTCTCTTGCTCCTTTTGTCTACTGCACGGGAGACGGTATTCACGACTTTACTAATAGTTGGTTTTGTGGGATTAATTATTTTTATTGACCTTTAGACAGTAATCAGCTAAAACATTTATTATGTTTGGATGCTGATGAGCAGCGAATATACTGTAGTGAGTAAATCGAAGGGTGGTTCTTCTTCTTCTTCTTTTTTTTTAGCAGTTAAAGAGTTGGAGAGAGATCTGTGTGAAAAAATACAGATGGACTTGAAAACCTAGTTTGACTGGTAGTTTAACTTTTAAAATGCTGTTTTTATTTTGCAGCATACCACTTGATTTCTTTTTCATTTTGTCCCATTACAACCAAAACCTTCTGACGTTTTTAGCAGCTTTTTATGTGATAGATCAACACAGTAAGGTGCGCAACTGTGAAGTTTAAGAAAATTTACAAGCGTATTGTGAAAATAACTAGAAAAATGTTTTGGGGTACCTTAAATCAAAAGTTTGTGCGAAAAAAGTTGAGCTGCGGTTACCGCAGGATTATGTCGCCACCAGGTTTTCAATTCCCGATATTAAAGCAACTCAGGTATGAAAATGTTTGCACTGCAGTGTGTGTGTAACTTTAAATTGCCACAGAAATATTTGTCCAATGGTTTCTTTAGGCAGCTGTACGCCGTTTGTGTCGACTGATCGGCGTCGTAAAGAGAATAGGCCGATTTAACTTTTCCATCTTGGCTACATTTTTCTTGTTATTCGCCCCGTATTGACCAGACAGACTCAAATTGTTTAATAGTAGAACAACAGAGTCTTAAGAAGAGAGAGAAGCATCCCCTCATCTAAAGTTAAAAATGTCACCGGCTCAAAGTGTGGCATCCTCAGAGACGAGGAACTGTGTGTGTGTTTGAGGAGGCGGTGAATTTGTCCCTTCGAGCTGATGTCAATCCCTTAAACCAGGAGACGGTGTTAAAAAAGAGTCACCACGGGCAGATCACTGAAAGGCAGAGGCGCTTCTGTGGGGTTACGTTAGACAACTGAAGGCTAGATCACACCCGGACTTGGTCTTTCTTTAGCTCAAAAGGAAGCAGAGAGGTTAACTTTGATTTATACAGCTGTAAAAAATAATGGCCCCGAGCAACACAAAACCTTCCTCTTTGTGTTTTGACTGTTTAAAATAACCTCAGCAAACTGCAGAAAAGTTTGATTACTACTATATTACTTACTTTTGGAGCTAATGGCCACAGGAACCTACCATGCATTAGTTCATACCTGCTGATGTTAAGGACTAGCTAATAATGTAACGTAATTTGCATTAGTAAAATCCTTTTCTTCAGGGGATTTGACATCAAATCTAGCTCCAGCGCAAGGGCCACATCCTTATAAATTGAGCTCTTATTGTGAGTACATGGGAACACTCACTAATTTCCAAATAAATATATCGATATTAACATAGGAACTTTTGTGTTTAAATTTATACATTTCACACATTTTAAACTGTTTCACACCTTTTCAGATCACAACCCTTTGTATATTTTATTGGGATTATATGAGATTGATAATGAGATAATGATTAACAGTGATATAGAAGACAATTTATATCTGGTTTTCCAATTTGTTTGCCAATTGAATTGTTTGGTCATTAGATATTGGCTTCTCATTATCAACTTAAATTTTTTTTTTTTTTTACAAATACGTCTACAAGACTTGAGTGGTAAATCTGTAGGTTTTTTCTCATGACACCTCAAACTCAGTCACATTAAAGAGACTTTGTTTCCAAGTTTTGCCATTTCAATGGAAAAAATAAGTTTGGATGAATCTTTCTCTTGATTGTTTTGTTCAAACGGAACCTTTTCCCCTCAGTACAAGGCTACCACCACCTTATTATGTGTTCTGGATAGCTTGTTCAGGGTTGTGTGCAGTAACAGTTTTCTACAACACATAATCTTCATGTAAACCTGAAAGTTCGCTTCCCATTCTTCTCATCTCGTGGCAAACTTTAAGTGTAGTCTATGTTAGCATCGTTATTTTTTTATTGCTAGTTATTTTGGCTGTTTCGATGTATTTTGGCTGATTATTTGGATTCCACATCAGGTAAGTTTACTGAGTCTTTCTTGGATAAATTAACCGAGACGTCAAAACAGAGCAGCTTTTTTTAATACTGAGATTGAATACAATCACATGTGGACTATATACTATAGACTATGTACTTTAAAAAAAGATAATTTGTCATTGAGTTTTGTCTTTTGATTTATTGGCATGTTTTCCCAATTCTTGTATTCCACAAAAAAAGTTTGTCTCTGGCTGCTCTTTTCTTTTAGTGTGGTGCAGGTAGCTAACCATTTGAAAAGTGTTTCAGTTTGTTTGTTTGTTAAACCACATAAACGATATTTTAAACCTTTTTTACAAGGAATAATATTAAACCACATTCTGGGGATTAACTTGGAGACAGATTGGATTTTTACACCTCTTGCATCTTTTCAAGACGATGCAGTCATTTCAGGACATAAAGAGCCTCACAGGAGCTCCACTTTTTTGTCTTTTTGGTGATAGTTTGTGACAGGAGGTCTTATGCAAAACAAGTTTACTGCTGCAGCCTCTAGGAGGTGGTTTGAGGGTGAGCATCCTAAATGTGGAGTGGCAGAACTAAAAGAGAAGAGCCTTCCTTTCCTCTGGCATCAGCTCCTGACGTGTGTGCTGGCACAAGACTAATGTGTTCCCTGTGTGGGTTAGCCATGAGGTTTGAGAGGAGCTTTTTCTTTTAGTTTAGTTCAGGTATTTTTTTCCCTAAAGTTTGCATGTATGAAATATTTATACTTAAAAGTCTGCATGCTGTAAGCATGTGAAAAGTCATATTCCATGTTTGAAAAGCAGACATCGCCAATAAAGCAGATTTTGAGGTTGTGATTATGAAGTTCCTTGACTGAATGAAACATTTATTCTACAAATACTTTTAGATTCTCAAGACTTAAAAAGAACATTATAATTTTATTGAGAACCTTTGCTGATTCTGCACTCATGCGAACCTGAGTCATGCTTGTAAAACAGTGATAACAATACATTTGAATCAGTTTTCAGGATTATTCACTTGAGAAAATAAAACAAAAGGTATGATAATTTATTTGGGTAATGAAAATCAAAAAGTGAAACTTGTGTTATAGCTATTTATCGCACATTTATTATATATATTTCAAGCCTTCATTTCTTTTAACTTTGATGATTAGGGCACACAGCCAATTTCAAGAATATAAAGCTATTCTGGGGAATAATACCGGCTTGAGTTTGGAGGTTCTCCCTGTGCAATTGTTGGTTCCTGCTAGGTACTCAAGCTTCCTCCCACAGTTGAAAGCTAGTGCATGGTTGTTTTGTGTGTCTCTGTGTTGGCTTGTGATAGACTGGTGACCTCTCCAGAGTCTTACCTTCTTATTGCCCATTGACCGCTGGATGACAGCTAGAACTCCCCCGTGAACCGGCATGAAAAGCAAGTATAAACAAAGCATGGATGTTATGCTACATCCGCGCCGTGAGCTGCAAAATCATAGGAAGGATCTCTCAGTTGTCTAGATGTGACTGAGAACTTATAGAAGAAGGTAAAGCCTTAAAAGAAAATTTTTGGTGGCAAATGGCACCTGTGATTCTGTGTGCATTTTTTAAATTTGAGGTTTATTTTGTTAACTGAATTTCTGAGATAAATTGTTATTCAAAGCATTATAAAATTTACTGAGATGCAATTGCACATGGGCAATTATAATATCCAATCATACGGAGACTGATGTTTAACTATCCACAGTGGTTTTAAATAAAAAAATTAGTAAATGCAAATCATACATCCAAGTTTGTTTTACAAATAAAACCTTCACACACAGTAAAAATTTGTGTCTACTTTTATTATTCACATCCATTAATCCATGGTTTGTCTGCTTCTTTCCTGTGTAGCGCTTTTGTTCAAAGTTTAAATAAGTTTATTATTAGGTTTCGTTCTAAAAAGCAATTTCCTTTCCTACAGAAGGTACTGTCCAAACCCAGACAATAACTAAAGGTCTCATCTGTTTTGTATTAATTTTTTTTTTTTTATCTCTGATGTTCTTCAGAAAGTGTTTACCTGAAGGCAAAGAGTCAAACTTGAAAAAAAAAAACTGGTCTACAAAAGAAGCAATATAAAACCATCACCCTGCAGTATGTCCTCTTGTGTTTATTCATATGATAATCTGCTCTGTAGAAGACACTCTCTGTCCACTTATCAGTAATCCTTGTGAAATTTGTTGTTTATTTCTGACAATTTTCTAAAAAACAAAACAAAATTACTTTGTGTTTTCTCTCTGCAAGCGACTTTCTTTTAATTTGACTCACCTCAGTCTCGCTCCTGCAGTTGAGATTTTTTATTCTTTTTACTGATTTCCCCTCCTCTATCCTCCTGTCTCTGCTACCGAACACCTCCATCCTTTAGTCAAATCACCCTTCATCTTTCTCCTGTTCTCCACCCATCACTGTCTCGGATTCTCCCCCTCAGCCCCGAAGACCACCAGGATGAATAATGAATAAAAGAAGCTTCTTTTCTCGGTTCCTCTGGGTTGTCTTGTTTTTGTGTTGGGATGTGCTCGTCTGCTCTCCCCCTCTCACCGACACCTGGCCCATGGACACAGAAAGTTCAGCCTTTGACTTGACACCTGAATAGTAATCAGGTAACATGAGCTCTCCTTATCGACTGGTGGCTATATAAAGGCTGTCAAAACTGGTGAATGCATGGCTCCTTGGAACAAAAGTATATTGCATGTAATAGATTTATTTCCCCGTGCATTTAATCTTTTTAAAAGTGAGATTTAAAATCTTATAATTAAGCAATAGTTGAATTATGTAAAGAAATCACATTTCAGAAGATTTACAGGCACACATCCCTGCCACAGTGTAAGGTTCAAAGGTAAAGTGAACACTGTTTGCAAACAGGATTTAACCTGCAGAAAGAAAGACATATATTCCGTTTATTATACAAATACAAATACAAATGGCTAAGAAGCCTAGCATGTGTCAGCAAATAAGTTTATTTAGAAATAAACTGAGCATTATAATACAGCAGCCGATAAACTGAGCAGAATGCTGGCTAGCTATGTGACCTCTGCTATTTTATGCTGCATACCTGAGTGCAGAAAAGCTACTTGAATCTGTTTCGAGACCCGGCACTGATATAGTGTTTCCCCTTTTTCTTCAGTGTTTATCTCCAAATAAATTGAGATTAAGTAAACATCAACAACAAGCGTGGTTCATTATGATTCCAGCATGATGTTATAAAGTTTTGATCTTGACTTAAACTGGGAAAAAGAAATAGACAACATCTTTAAGATCTTCACTTGCTACAGTATTTGACCATATAATTGCTTGTATAAATCAATTATAACCAAAGAGATGATTTTGCTTAAGGAGTAAAACAACTGCTGAAGTAAACGCTTGGACAATTATAGTAAAGAAGAAGTATTAACCAATCAGAACTGTTTGAGGACGCAATTTCTGAGCCAGCGTTTACCCAGTGGAGTGTTTACTTTGTGATTGACATGACACTAACTAGTCAGCAGAAAGGTAGAAAATCCGGATCAAAAGTCACACTTACAGATTGAAACCGTTGTTCATCTACTGCAGTTTTATTACTTTGTAGCTGTAAAAACACCTTAACAACTTGGAGAGTTATTTTCTACAAATTAAACAATAGCCATAGACATTTGGGATTATAATTTATCTACAACTAAACATACCCTATTTATATTCCATGGATGTTTTACATGTGCACACTTCCATCTAAAACTACACAGTCTGACTTATAATTACAAAATAATTATGTCTGTAATTTGTGCAACAGCGATATCAAGACCAGCCCAGTAAATGGTAGAAGGTAGGTATGTAGACTCACTAGTTTGGGAAGCACTTGTCATTTCTTAAAACTGACCAATTTATCACTGCACTGATTGTAAGTGGATGTAAATAGATTTGCTTGCTCTGCACAATATTCAGAATTTACATATTTTGTATGTAAAGCAACTGAATGAAACCGAAGCTCATTGTTTAGATCAGTGGTGCCAGAGAAATAATATTGCCAGAAAAAAATCCTGTAACCCTTTCAGAGCCCATGTTAGGTCAAGTGCAACACACAATAACATCTTCTTTCTTTTCCGCAATGTGACTTACATCTGTCAGGGAACAAAAAGCACACATGGGAAGGTTAGGTTTGGCTCTCTAGGTTCAGCAGCCATGAATCAAGGCAATGTGGAGCCTCCAAGAGTATTTGCTGAGTCACAGTTTATCTAATCCTGTTCCTCTGATGACAGAAGGGGAAAGCAAGGCTTTAACACTACCAGGGTTAAAGGTTTACTGTCCTCTGAGGGGCTTTATAATGTTCCCATCATGGTCCTGGGAGGCAGCTTAAAAGGCTGTCTGCCTAAAGGCTCATGTTTTTCCATTAGAGACAAACTTCCAGCCCTATAGAGCTTTCATGTTCATGTTCTTGTTTTTAGCAAAATAAATAACTGTAACAAAAGATAATGCAAAGAGGTAAACTTCAGCTCCTGCCAAAGTAGCCAGATAAATCTTCTGTTATTGAATCTTCACTATAAAAGCGAAGCATAATACAGACCAAACCATGTTTCGCTAACCTGCCGGCCTTTTAAACGGCTTTTCTTTCAGCAGAAAGCATTGCTGTTAAAAACACCAGAGATGTTTTCATGGGAAATATATATATATATATATATATATATATATATATATATATATATATATATTTAATTCATAAACAATGTCCACATGTATTTTAAGGTTTAGATACAATTTCTACGCTTGCAGTCAAATGCAAAGCTGAAGTGTGAGAGAAAGAGAGAGAGGGAGGGAAAGAAATGTAGGCCACAACTTTTAGTTCCTCATTCTTTTCAACATGCATTTGGGAATTCTGTTGGATATTTTACTTTCCCCCCACAACCCAAAAACCATGCAGATAAAGCTCTTAATGCCTTCCTTTTCTTGCCTTTGCTCTTTAAATGATTGAACTTGGATGTAAACAAAAGGAAATCTGATTCAATCATCCACATCATGGCTCACCTTTTCTTACTCATTGATATTAAGACCATTTATAACACACTGTAGGGTTTGAGTGAATTTGGGCATTCTCTGAATGATGTTATTGAAGTTGTAAAAGTGTATGTATAACGTAGGACCTATTTCACACCCACACACAACATGGCTTGTTAAAAAAGAAGCGTCAGGACTGGCCAAGCTGTAATCAGGTAAAAAAAAAATCCTGGATTTGTTGCAACTTGATGTGATCGTTAGCGATGGCTCCACTGCGAGGAGGTGCAATAGACTTGGTATGCAGGGTTGGGTTGCAGTCATATGAAGAAATATTCACCATGCAGAACCTTTGCACGTTTCTTTAGGTAATGCAGTGTTATGAGGGATTTTTATGAGGAGGACCACTACATAATCAAACACAAGAAATGAAAGAAAAAGAGATTTATTTTCCATCTGTTGGGTACGTTTGTATTCAGCAAAACTGAGTCAATATGTTGCACAATCTTTTTCTTTGAAGGTAGAGCTAATTTTTCTTATTCTTATAAACCTGAGACCATTCTGATATATGTTTTTCAGTGGCTCCCCCCCCCCCCCCATTTGTCTTGTGAATTTTTCTTGTTTACCCAACAATAGTATTCCAACAATATTATTTGAAGTTTTTTGTTGTGCTATGACAAAATGTGAGAAGGTTCAAAGTACAGGAAAGCCTTTACAAGAATAGCGTGTGGACTGAAAACCTGGAGATTATTTTAAGCAATGACCAGAAAAGTTTACATGCCTGTAGAGATGTACATTTTAAATAGGATCTGTATAGAGAAACTGCAGATTTCAGCTTCTCTGAACTTACTTCTTCAAAAAGAAAGAATATTTAAAGGCTTTAAAATTTAAAACTCTGACATAAACATTACTCCATGACCTTATTTAATTTTATTAACTATGTTCAAGTTATTTGTTTGGGCAAGGTGTGATGCAACTGATTAAATCTTAAATGTAAATAAGAGAACCCTAACTGCACTGACTGATGGTAGAACTACTTCAGCCAAACTCCTGCATTTTTTGAGATGAACTTATTCACTGAACTTGTTTCTGTCTTTCAACAAAACAAACTAGTATTAAACGCACTGCATTTCAACAGGAGCTTAGCTTCTCTATACTCCTGCCAAGCTGCACAGGCAGCTCCTGAAGCTGTGATGCAGATTTTACTGTTCATCCATTTGAAGGGGGATATAATCTGTGGATCAATACGACTTTAGTCGTCTGAAAAGCAAATATGTCACAGTGGACAGATAATGATCAGAGCAGATCTCATATCAAATGAGAGCATCCTTGTTTTCCTAATGTGAATTGCACTGTTTGATTTACTTTTCCTTACCTGCAGATGTGTGGGACCTCGTTTGAGGCAATTTTCTTGTCTAAAAACTTATCTGTGTTGCATGGGTTTCAATTGAGAACAATGTGTAAGATTTAATTCAATAAATAAAATAACATAAATACATAGTAAATGCATGAAAAAAATAGATTTTTAAGTCATCTTTCAAATGTACAAACAATTCAAACCATACTGGAAAACTATCATGGCCTCTGACATTTATAGAGAAGCTAAAATAAAAGAATATCAGTGTTTTATTTTTTTTGAATGCTAGTTTTCAAATTGTAAAAATTACATTAGACATAAAGTTGCGGAAGGTTTTTGAGCAGACTTTACATGTTCTAGCAAACAAAATCAGTCAAACAAATGTTTAATAAATAGCACTTAAACACCGTTGAAGTCATATTCTTCTAAAACTGTCAGGTTAAACAACGAGAGGATTATTAAAAGAATCAGCGAGGTAACTGGTATTTTGACCCTTTACCTACAATATGTTTATAAGATATGAATCCCGATCGCATAAACAACATACAGAGAAGACATAAAGGCAGATGTTTTAATGAAAAGTTGTTATTCACTGTTTGATTGGCTGAGCCTGTCTTCATCATGTCTCTTCTAGTGTTTTGGTTACTTTATTTCCTTGTCCCATTAGAGCTTCTGCTGGTTGTCCTTATGTGTCAATCTAAATTTAAACCTCGTGGTTTCTCTCCTTATATGGTAGTTCTTCTCAACACCAGTCATCATCCCAGCCCTCTACTCATTCTTGCGGGTATTTGGATTTTGGCCTGTCCCTTGATTTGTGGCCATATTCCTTGATTGTGACGTTCTGATCCTGTATTTCTGGATATTTTCATATTCTTCTTGAATAACGAAGGAGTCCGCTTCATGGATTTAACCTTGATTTAACCTGGAGCTCAATTATTCTTGTATTGGAATACCAAAGAGATTATTTTGGTATGTTTTACCAATGCTAATGCTTTCTTAATAAATTAATCTCAAACTGAAGGACTTTTATATTTCCAGCACCAAGTGATTATACATGTTTGCTCTGATCATGTACCTGACCTCCTTCAAACTGATTTATTCTGGATAATATATTTCAACAGATGACAGGTTAAATATTTTAGAATGATAAAGCCTCAGATAAGAGAATGATACAAACATCCTCACATCTTATTCCTGAACAGCAACATGCTGATGATTAAAACTGTTCTCATAGTGATAAAAAGCCAGCATGTGCTTCTCAGTTTCCCCAACATCTTCTTTCATTTTGTTCACCTGCTGGGCTTCCTCATGCATCATCCCAGCGAGGGAGAAGTAACATGTTAGAAGGAAAATCTTAAACAGGGATGCTGAAATGCTGAAATGCGATGTTTACCCATCGGAAAGAAGCATTAGTTGGATCTTTCTTATGATATAAAGACCTTATTGGTACCTGAAATAGTTGGTTAATGCTAATATTGAGAAATGTAGCAGAGGATTTGGAGTCACGGAATCATGGATATGTTTATTATTTAGATGTCAGAGTAGAAATCAACTTTTTCCACGTGAGCTCGGAAATTAACTAAACAAAAAAAGGAACATGGGCTTTTCTCATATTACTTAATATTATTGAAGGTTGGGCTTATTCCTCCTTCTGCCTCAGTACCTCCCAGAGAAATACCCAATTGTAATTTTCTTTATCACTGTACTATAAAAATCTACTGCTAATTTTCTTTAGAAAGGTGATTAGGCCTTAAAAAACATACTGCATTCAAGGTAAAGTCAAAATAGAACATGCTAAAAGAAATCAATAAAATAACACTAGTAACTAAAAACTGTGGAAGATAATACGACAAAATAATGGAAAGGTTGATCACTTGTTAAAAATAACAAAAGTAAAAAACAACAACTAAGCAAGCATGACTAGCTGAATCCAAGATAAAGTTATTCAAAATAATTGAAAATACATAGAGATAAGATATGGTATTCCCAAAATATTTACTAAAGGTCACTTTGGTTTTCAGACAGTGGTTGTAAGTATCTTCAGGCAAATGAAAATTTGTGTCAGCCTCCATTGTTGTCTCTCCATAGATGAGTGAATGTAAGGGAATACATTTAATTTTATTCTGTGACAGTGAACCTGTGGGATATATGGTGCCACAGCAATTGTTGTCCTGCGCAAATTTGTAATCCCACCCTGGGTTGTTTCTGCATGGAGTTGGCACATAGTGATTTCAAAAGAAAATGTAATGCCGTCATAATTCTTATTATACAAGTCTCTTCAAAGAGTATTTGAAGATCCAAAAGAATGTGTGAGGAAATTATTTCATGTTGTGGTCTGTATTACAGTAATTAAGAAAAAGATACTTCTTGTACCAAGGTCTGATGAGAATGCTGGTGTAATTTTCTTACTAAGCTTGTAATTTATTAACTAAGTAGTGAAGATGTAATTGTCATACTGGCTTTAAGGTTTCTGACCCACATAAGCAGAGACACTCAGAAGATACGGTAAATTATGTTTATTTGTGGGGAAGTGACACGGGAAGGGGAAAGGTCCAACGATGATTCTGCTGCGGTGGTGAATGGTAGAGTGTGAGAGGAAGTGAGTGGCGGAAGTACAGGGAGGACTTGACGTGGGAGACCGGGAACCTCTGAGAGTGAGGACAGGTACGGTGAGTATATTGACACAGGTGGAATGAGGAATAGGAATGGTCTTACGGTATGCTGGAGTGGAGGTGTCGCCAGGGGAATGTCCGGTTGAGTCCAGAGAGAGAAGTGGTCCGGGGGTATAGTCCAGCTGATGGGGTATGCTGGGGAAGGCAGATCGAGCAGAGTGAAGAGGAGTGGAAGTCACCTGTATGATTCGGCCGGGTGAGTTTTCTGGAATGAGGTGAGTTATGGATGAGGTAACCTGGAGGTGAAGACAAGGGAAGGTTAGTTTGATGGAAACAAAACCTGTAGCAACTCGGAACGAGGAAAACTTGGAAGCACATAAGCAAACTATCAAAACTCGAGTGGGCTCTGTCATAAAAACAGATATGCAAAAAACACTAGGAATAGCTCGGTAGAACTTGGCACTGAGGTTGAGGGTTACCAGATAAAGGCAACACTCAGGCGACGAGTAGTTGATCCACACTCCTCTTATACTGCTCTGCTGATCAGTGCCAACCCGAGACACCTGGGAACCGCGGAGCTCCATCCTGGAGCCCCGCCACAGCGAACCCCGTGGCCACCTAGAAAACTACAAGAGAGACTCAACCTGACAGTACCCCCCCCCCCCCCCCCCCCCCCCTCAAGGATCGCCACCTGGCGATGGATCCAATATGAAAGAGCGGGGCACCCAGCAACGCTCCTCAGGACCGTAACCCTCCAAATCGACGAGGTACTGATAACCACGACCACGTCGACGAGAGGCCACGATCCTCCGAACGTCGTAAGCTGGATGCCCATCAATCATACGGGCGGGCGGAGGGGCGTCGGCTGGAGGGCACAAAGGACTAGTCAGAACCGGTTTTACCTGGGAAACGTGGAACGTGGGATGAATCCTGAGGTTTGAGGGCAGATTCAGACGGACGGTGGATGGATTTATCACTGACTGGATGGTGTATGGACCGATGAAACGGGGAGAGAGTTTTCGGGAAACGGACTTCAGGGGAATATCCCGGGACGACAGCCACACCTGCTGACCGGGGGAATACACTGGAGCTGGAATGCGTCTCCGGTCAGCATATTTCTTGTTTTGGTCCGCCGTACGTTGGAGGGCTACTACGGTGTCCCTCCAGATGGTGCGGATACGACGGACCTGGTGGTGGACTGAAGTCACCGGAATCTCCCGTTCATCGGCCGGGAACAGTGGAGGCTGGTACCCTAAGGAGATCTCGAATGGGGATAATCCAGTGGCGGCGGAGACGTGGGAATTGTGTGCATACTCGATCCAGGGAAGGTGCTGGTTCCAGTCGGTCTGATGGGACGAATTGAGACAACGGAGAGCTGCTTCGATCTCCTGGTTAAGTCGCTCTGTCTGACCGTTGGACTGAGGATGGTAGCCGGAGGTTAGGCTAGCCTTGGCCCCCAGTGCCGTACAGAAATGCTTCCACACTTGGGAAGCAAACTGGGGGCCACGGTCAGACAGGACATCCATGGGGATGCCGTGTAACCTGAAGACGTGCTTAACCAGGAGTCGAGCCGTCTGGAGTGCTGTAGGGAGTTTACGCAGTGAAATAAGGTGACAGGACTTGGAGAAGCGGTCGACTACAGTCAGGATGGTGGTCATACCTTGGGAAGGTGGAAGACCGGTGATGAAGTCGACCCCTATATGTGACCAGGGGCGTTTGGGGATGGGTAGTGGTTGTAGAAGACCTGAAGAGGGTTTATTGCTGGACTTGTTCCTGGAACAGATGGAACAAGCCTGTGTGTACTCATTAATGTCCTTGTGCATATTGGGCCACCAGAATCTGCGGGATACCAGTGCTACTGTCCGACTGGAACCGGGGTGACAAAACAACCGGGA
>JAVLVB010000349.1:4037645-4091207 GCA_032876305.1 Orestias chungarensis | reverse complement strand
TATATATATATATATATATATGTATATATATATATATATATATATATATATATATACACACAAAGCATTAACGCTTTTCTTTTTCCAGTTAAGTGGAATCTGAATGATGAAAAAACACACTACAAGCTGGACATCTTGGAGAACTGTGCCACGGCGTTCGTCTTTGTCATAGTGGTCGTCAACATCTTCATCACAGCCTTCGGCGTCCAGCGGCCAGAATCGGGAACTCTGCCACCTTCTTGACGTGATTGTTCGCTCATCAAGGCATATTGATCTGCTTTTAAAAAAAAACAAAAGATTTTACCTCATTAGACTGCCATCATCGGCTGTGCGTGACTGCGTGTGCCTTTCTTCAGCTGAGGCAAGGATTGAAGAAAAATAGTTGGTTAATTCTTATTTTGTCACCCGTTTGTTAATGGTGCAAAAATATTTATAATAAGAAAAAAAAACACCTGAAGTGACACGCTCATTGTTACTGGTTCATGTAGTATTAAATTTGTTTTGTATCCGTTGTTGCACGCATGCATGCCTCCTGCTTATTGTAGATAAGACTGTATAGTCGCAGCAAATTTAAAATAAACTTCCTGAAGTTTTAATGCTCTATAGGTTTACTGAAGTAGAGACGGGTTGTTTTTAAGTTTCTACTTGTCGAGAAAAAAAGTGGACTTTATTTTTTAAGTGCTTTACAAAATGTAAGGTGTTGACTGTCTTCCACGTACATCAACGGAAAATGCACTCCCTTTTTATCTGTTTTTACGTACAGTTTTTATTATTCTTTTAAACATGTATTAAACAAAATTTAGCTTGACGATGATAGTTCAATTTCTGAACAGCATCTCAAGATCATATACTTGCTGATTGGTGGCCTTAACTAGGAAGCTGTGCAAAACCAAAAAAAATCATATTTGAGTTAATGCGCATTTTCGATTTGAAGAAGCAAACTGCAAAAAAGTGAACATTTTATAGCTTTAAATGCTTACCTACACTGTGACTGGTCATGTACATACAGTTTTTAAAATAAAACTAGAAAAGTGTCTTTTCTCAGTTGTTTTTATTTACAAAAGGAATAAGAGCTTTTACACATGATAGTACTTGCAAAAAGTAAAACATTCCCTTTAGTACACACATGTCCACAGAATAAAATACGTAGAAAACTTTGGCTCTGGATTTCTTTTAGATATGTCAAAAATAAGCCCACTCTTGTATGTTAGACTTAGAAGCCCTTCTTAAGGGGTTTGATTTTTTTTATTTATATTATTTCAAAAAAAAAAAAAAAAAAGTAAAATTAAAAGGATTTGATTTACACATAGTTGTTAGAAAAACAATGAAAAGAGAGATTCAAAACCCCAAAGAAATAAAACAGTTAAGAGAAATATTTAATAACAGTATTGTAGTGTGATCCGGTTTAAACAATCCAGGAATGGTTTAGAACTTCAGTATAAACGCGACACAGACCCTGGAGAACAATTTCGCTTCTGACCAACAGACAAGTTTTCCGCCCTGCCCATAGGAAAAAAAATAAAAGGGAAAGAGGGCGCTTCCTTTCTTCAGTGACAGTTTGAAAAACAGGAAGCATCTTTCTACATTCCTGTTAAGTAGTTCAATGTTAAATTAAAAAAAAAATGATATCCGACATGAGTTAAATAAATAAAAAACTTGGTTAGAGATGCCACAAAGTAGGTGGCAATGCCTTAACCATATGTGTGTTGATGGCCACGAGGACCAATTCCATCCTTGTCAAGGGGAGTGCTAACCTTCTCTCCTTTCATACAACACGATATTTCCATGTGACCTACTCTGTATTTATACACCCATATCCACAGTCAGGTTTCGCTTACGGTGCCAATCACCAAAAGTTTAAAAGAATAAATGAAATATTACACACGGTACAACTTAATAGCATTATTAAAATTATATTAGTTTTACTAATAGTGGATTTTGCTGCTTTATATGTTTGCATTTAAACGTTTTTGGAAGTAAAAGCTACACCCATAATGCATTGCGCTCGTAAAACGGGATATCATTAGCGGACAATATCACGTGATGCTTGAGCACGCTTTTATCACATTATTTCTTACTTTTATTATTTCGGTCATACACGTATTTTTCAGATATTCAAGCTTTATTCATCTTCTATTGCCTGAACATTAAAAAAAATCAATCAAACCAAAGTAAATTAACAGAAGTTAAATAATGTACTTTCTTTTTTGTACACAAGATGGCATCCGAGGTACACAACCAATTTAATGTTCATCTGCTTTTGGTAGGCAACTGTGTAATAAATCAAAATCGAACGCTTTGAATATATAACACAGCGCTGTTCAGCCTATTATCCTAAAACGGAAAACATTCATCACAATGCAAACCCTACAAAGACATGGTCTACAAACTGAGAGCATCTTGTGAGCTGAGGCCCATCTAGTTAGGACAGGATGTCAGCAGCTCATTTCACAATCCTGGCCTAAATAGAATAACTGGAACAAGAAAACCATTGTTCAAAACAATCATAAAAAGTCCTGTTTACGATATGATGCAGCAAACATTTGTTGTAGTTTTTTTGGCCTACATTCAAATATGCCACAAAAAACACGGCAGTAGCTTCATGCTGTGTTGATACTTCTACTCCGAAGCTTCTTCTGAGACTTTAAAACTGGTAAAAAGAAATGTAGAGACAGAACTAAAGAACAAAAGTCTGCAGAGTCATGGGAAGATTGTAGATTCTTCCAGCAGATGCATGTGAACATACAATTGATCTATTAGCAAGTCCTAAACTGTCACTTTTCACTGGCAGAGCTTGAGGTACCTAAAAAGAAGCATTCATTTCTTCTCTGTCTATGTTAACAAAGCTGACAGACTTTGCTATCTCAGCTATATTTTCAGCAAAAGAAGGTTCTTCAAATTACTGAGCTAGGTGGGCTAATCGTACACACCATAATATTCCTAATTTTTATAGGTAGAAAAAAAAATTGGTAGAAAACATAATGATGAATTATAGTGCTTGGTCTGCCATATAGAATCCCAATCAAATATTTTAAAGTTTGTGGTTGTAACCCAACAAAATATATATAAAAAAGGTATGTCCATAAATTGTCAATTTAAATACACTGAGACCTAACTAGAACCAACATTTTATTAGTGCAAAGCTAATAATAAAATTATTTGTATTTATATTTAAGAATTTATAAGCCCTCGATATACATTTGAATTTATTTAAAATTGTGTGAATGTGTGTAAAAAATGTATTTACACTATTTTATTGCACAGTATTACTATCAATTGTATTAATCCCTTAAAACAACTTAACAATATATAAACTGTGACCAAAGAGTCAGATGTGTCTCCATTTGTCATTCAGACCAGTAACAAAAATAAAACGTGTTTTGCATAGTTTACAATAACCAGGCAAAATAGCATTTTTCAATAGTGTCAGTAATTCAGAAGCACCACGTATAAACATGACCCCTATTACTTCATCATGCCTTCTTGATTGTACCAAATAAGAACCTCCTGTGCTTTTCTCTTCAAACCGAGAGCCGCCATTCCAAGGGCCCGGCTGCCTCCTGACAATTTAGCTTCTACAGACAAAAAAATAAAACTTTCTTAAAATTAAGGGGTTGATTTACACATATAACAAAGCTGATCATATTCATTACTTACCACCATAGTAATAGAGAACAGCCATTCCCACAGCAAAACCAAAACAACCAAGGAAAAAGAGAGGACCTGGAAAGTGTACACAGTAATATAAACGTCAGTATTCAGAGTCAGATCGTTTTAGTGATATATTATAAGAAACTATGTACACAACAAACTTATAAATACCGTTTTACTCTGAAGTTACCAGATATTACAGTTTGAAAACGTCATTCCAAATATGTGTGATGTAGATTTTCCACACTAAAAAATGACTGATTCTGAAACCCCTTAAATAGCACAACCTGACATTAATCCTTGTGATTTATTTATGATATTTGTTTATTTTTTGTTTATTGTTCATCCAGATTATTCTAAAGCTGAATGCTTGTGTCTCCTAACGACTCTGCTTTGCAAGTTAAAAACACCAACAATCCAAACACAGTGAGGGAACCTGTACAGGTGTCTAATTACCTCTATCGTTTAGAACGTTTCTCTGCGGGTGGGCCTGCGGAGTTGTGAGTGGATTCAAAGAATCTGGTGTTTGGAGGAAACATAATATCGTAAAAAGAAAACACACTGCTGCTTTTTGAAGAAAATCCAAATGAGTAATTGATGTGTGACTGAGATAAAATAGTTTTGACTAACCTCTGAGGCGTAGCCGTGTTGGCAAGCTGTAGTATACCTCCTCCACGTGCAGGTGGAGCGCCCTGTAAAACTCCTTGCATGCTTCATCACCTTTCCCTTGCAAATCCGTCAGGAGCTCACCCAGGCGGACACTTGTCGGTACGTCCAAGTTTCTGAACTGACAAACAGGTAAAAAAAACAAAAAAAACATGTTACAGTAGCTCAAACTTTTTTTAACCATTAATTTACTGTTTCCCAGAGGTAGTTGTGACATCACAGTTTGTTTGTTTGGTTTTCTAAGCAGACAAAATCTTCTCCTTTGCTGCTAGGAAATAAATTCAGAGAGCACGAAATTTAAGAAGCAGACAGCAAAGCAGGCATACCAGTTAAAAACAGAGGACGAGTCTGTTAGGAGTAAGTAACAAAAAGTGCTCAGTTGTGGTGGCAGAAAAAAAGGATTCAGCAGGACATCCATCTTAGTCCTTCATCTGGGTCAGCTGTCAGTGGTGCATGCTCTTAGATGTTGTTTTTATCTTAATGGCCCACAGTACTGCAGCTAAAGGCAGAAGCTCATCAGGCCTGTTTATCTCATCACCAGGCGAGAGCAGGGCGTTAAGGGAGGTAAAATACGAGAAAAGTCAGGCAATGACTGCCATCTTGGATTGTATTCAAAGTTGTCAAATACTTCAGACAGTTCGGAAGTACAGAGGACCGAGGCAGTGAACGCATCCCTGGACTCACTCTGGTGGCCTCCTTATCTGTGAGGATCTGCGGGTAGATCCTGTTGAGCTGCAGGATGAGTTTGTCCACCAGCTCTGTGTCCAGCCTCTGCTCAGCCCTGAGGAAGACTGTGTCCTCCGACAGCTGGTCGCGGAAACTGTCTGTCCACGACGGGAAAACAAACAAAAAACGTAGCTGTCAGACAGCAGGCTAGCTTAAACTTTCTACAAGAAAGTAAAATGCACGAGTTTGCGTGCGTAAATAAAACTGGACATTAAAAGTCCAGTCGTAATACATATAATTTAAAATGGAGAGTTGGGAAACTTCTTAGAAACCTAAACATTGACATTTCCACGCCTTTGACAGAAAAGCGAGAGGGGGAAAACCCGTCAGAACCGAACAGCTGCGGGAATGGCCGTCATTATACGAACTGGGTAAAAGATAAATAAAGCAAAACAGACGAGAAGTTTTTGTGGTAAAACAAAAAATCAACTTTATTTGGTTGTATTAGTCAAAGAAAGACACGAACCTCCCATTGTGGGGTGAGTCTCCTCTCTCTGCCCTCTGTTTGGACACGCCCTCTGACGTCACCACGTCACTCTAGCCGGGCTGTACGTCAACGTTCTCCAAAAAAGGGAGTTCACCATTTTTCAGAAGCCAGAAGGAGAGAGACAAATCTAGAAGTGGGAACTTCAGAGCAAACCGACATGCAGACGGAGTCCTTAAAATTTCAATTCTGTCAGCTTACTAGTTTTTCCACTTGTTGATATGTAGTGCAAAGCGGGTTTGTTTACCTGTTCCTGAAGCCTTTCCTTGTTCCACCATAGATTTCACACAAGCCACTGTGCAGTTTTGTTGACAGTAACAAACCTCTCACCTCTCTGATAAAACTGGCACGTTGTACATTATTTCTTTGAATCCCAAAACAGAGATATTTATACTCACCATGTTTTGGGGCGAGGTCTCTGGACATCTATAGACACCTAAAATGTGTGACCCTTCTTCTTTGCCACTGGATATTATAAAGTATTGTAAGACTGGATAAAGGAGATCTGTGAAAAGTATTTCCCCCCCTTAGTCTCGCCCTAGACTTAAACTCTTGGGACTGACCATAACCCAAGCCGGTCTTTTACTTATTTATTTCAAAATTGCTCTAAATTTGGTTCTATACAATCACAAAAAAGTAAAACATTTCCAAACCTGAGGTTACCAAAAACCATGTTTCAATTGTTGGGATAGTATATCTAGCAAAAGTGTTCTTATCCTTTAAAGCATTCCATATTCTGCCATGTTACAAACACACAATAACATATTTATTACAGTAAGCAATTTAGTTTTGTTTTTTTTTAAATCTAAAAACCAGGTATGCTTTCATAGAACAAGTACATTTATTACACTGTACGGTTTTCTTTTTGTAAACAAAAAAGTACGCTATAAAAATAGAGATTTGTGGTTGTAACCTAAAATATACTATTAAGCTTTAAAGGACATGAATACAGTGTTCCTCAGAAAGAAATACAGAAGTAGCTGAAACCTTTTAGTACCTAAATTGTAAACGTAAGAAAAACACGAAACTCCTCACAGCTGTGAAAGTTAGATTTATTTCTTCACCAGCTATAACTGGAGGTAGTAACAGAAGCCAACAAATGAACTTTACTAGCATTTATTTATTTCTTAAGCAGGAGCTCATTACTTTGTAACCAGGCAGCTAAATCTGAAGTCTCTCATTTATCAAAAGAAAAAGCACAAAAAAAAAGGAAGAATCCTGTTTGTTTTTTTAACAGGCACAAATAAATACAAATTTAGTCATAATAAAAACATATAAAAATTAATACTCTCAAATACACAAACACTTTTTTTTCAGTTAGGATTGCAAATTGCACTTGTAGAAACAGAACACACACAATAGTACTTGCGCTTGTTACTTTATGACAAAAAAATACAAAAAGGTTTATTAAAAAAGTACTTAAAAACCTCTTGGTGGATAAAATCTGAATGAATACTAATATGGTATGTTAACTTATAAATCTTTAATAAATTTCATCATGATTACAAATTTACGTTTGAGCTGGAAACAAAATATCGGCAAAGCAGACTTTTCGCCACAATTTGTTGAGTCTTTAAAAAAATAATATAAATAAAAAAACACAACTATCAATCTCTTCCAGCCTAAATTAGGGTTATATCAAAATGTAACTATTTTTTTCTGTAACTGGCTGTTATTTCAACAACCCACATCTGAAGCATAAGAAAACAGGGCCAGAGAAACACATTTGTCTCTCTTGTTTGAATTTTAACTAATCAGACATAGTTTTTTTTTAAATTGACAGCTTCTACTTTGCTACCAGAAATAAATTAGGTTACAATATATTTAGAGAGCTCAAAATGTCATAAAGAACAAGGCAGGAAAAGCATGCATCCCAGTTAAAAATACTGAATAACACAAGCACAATTTAGAGGACGAATCTGTTAGGAGTAAGTAATAAAAAGTGCTCAGTTGTGGTAACAGAAAAAAGTATTCAGCATGACATCCATTTCAGTCCTTCCTGTGGGTCAGCAATCAGTGGTGCACGTTCTTGGAAGACGTATGAAATCTCAGGCGACGTTGATGTCGTCTTCCCCCATCACGCTGGGATCAAACTACATTAAGTGTCATAGCACTCTTTTACGACGTTCTTGGCAAATACTGTCGGTTTGAGTTCTCGTCTTTGTGCGGATATAATAACCTGGAGCTCGATCTTACAGAGGAAACCGGCAACGTGACCTTCATTAGTCACGCTGATGGATTTATGTATTATTTTGTTTAAGGTCACCTGGCCTGACAGGTTTACTGCAAAAGGAAACAGAATAATCAGTGTTTCAACTTGAACTGACATGATGTATATTTAGTTGAATAACATTGGATATTGTAGACATTTGATGCAAACAAAATAGAAAGAAAAATGATGTTTTAAACACCACAATTCAAATTAAAAAAATACTAAATGATACTTGAATTAAATCATTAAGAAAACATACAGCTGTGTTTGTCGGCTAAACATTTTTGTGCAATTACATGCTTTAATTTGTAGTTTTTGTAATAACCAGAATATTAAATGTAATTCAGCCTGAACTACTCTGTTCAGCTGAAACATTTCTTTTGGTGTTCTCTTGACTCTTTTAATTCATTTTTAACCCCAATGCCTCTTTAATGCATAAGGTCGACCGTGCATTTTGAGCAACCTCTCAGTTAGAACCAACATTTCTATAAACACAGTTTTTAATAGGATCAACTTTACTGAATCAAATCTGAGTCAATTAATAGTGTTCCTATTTAAAGATTATTTTAAGTATTATAAATTATGTAAATGTTCGTTGAAAACAATTGTTGTCGTTCTCTACCCTCTAAATAGATACTGTATGTTCTCCCCAAAAATCCAGGAATATTTAAACCCAACAGATGGTTCAAAATTGCAGAAAAAGATTAAGAACCTAGTGTTACAACTTTTAGCTACAACAAAAATTTTGAAAGAAGATCAAAACAAGAAAAAATTTTAAGCTCTAGAAGTGCAAAAAGCTCTCAACATTAGTTCTGCAGTTCATCATCTGACTTACGTGGTGGCTGGAAGAAGCTCCCTTGCCTTTTGTTTTACCCTTGTCTCCAGCCGCTGTGGCGCGGTTGCGGCGTGCCTGCTCATGGTCGAACTCTAAATCCTCGAGGCGCTGCGTTAAAGCCAGCTTCTGCTGAATAGCCATCCGTAACAGGGAGTTCAGCGTCTTCTTCTCATCCTCGGCTGCAGCCAGCTGCCTCTGCATGTCATCCAGCTGGGTCACATACTCGTCGCATCTGAGGGAGAAGAGGAAGCGGTGGACAACACACGGCAGGAAAGGGGAAGAAAAGAAAAGAGGGAGACGATGAGGATAAACATTTCTGCCAGTAGGTGGAGCAATGTGCTCTGAATGCTATTCTATTCCCAAGACAGGTTTTTCCAGATGGAAGGATGAATTTCCAGCATACCGAGTCAGTATTACATCCGCTCCCACAATGCTATGTGTCTTTAAAAACAGAAAGACATAATAATCATAGAGAATAAACTCTTGAAATTCAAACCATTTTAGCGGTTTGAAAGAGGCAAATCTGGGATAAACAGAGGTGCATTCTGAGCACAAACAAAATATCCACTTTGTTTAAACAGGTTGAAGAAAGTTAAACGTTAAAGTCCATATATTTGCACTTTAGCCCAATGAAAATGGTTTTAAATTTTGTTTTTGGTTTAGGAGTGGAGCAAAACAAAGTATGCCACTGTTGTAGCCCTGCTTTGAATGTTTTCCCACCAATTGTTTCCACTAAAAATTCTCTGGAAGGTTCACAGATAGGTGATAAGGACTTACAAGTAGCAGGTTAGCAGTCAACCTCAAGACTGTGTAGGTTACAAGCTTACTTTTTTTAATTCATCTTTTTTTAATGTTTGAATTTCTTACATGATCTTGTTTGTGCGGTTTTCAATGATATTACCACTTATTGAGGTAAGTCTGTATGATGTGATCTTGCGGCCAAACGTATTTGTTGTATGTTCGTGTTGAAAGGATCCAACACGAACGTTTTCACGCTGGTCAGAACAAAAGCAGAATACGTACCTTGTGGCAAACATGGCTCGAAGAGAGGAGAATGTAGCGGCGTCCTCCTTTAGAGCCTTGAGTTCGTTGCGAAGCTTCATCATCGTCTCAGTCACCATGACCTTCTCACTGTCGTATTTACTCTTGAGGTTGGCGAGGGCGACTTCTGCTGTCTAAATAGATTTGATTTATTTTTTTAAAGGATTAACTTCTTTCACCTGTGTCAATTGTGACATGAAAGATATTTAGATGAGACAAATAGCAAATGTAAACGCTCCTCTGACCTGTTTGTTGTCCTTGAGCACAGCTCTGAGAGTAGCAATCTGTTCTCTTTTGGTGCTGAGAAGCGACTTCAGTTTGAGGATCTCCATCATGCAAGCCTCCTTGTCTTTGTCCGCCACAGCGCTCAGCTCCAGGTTGGCGAGCCTCTGGCGGGACAGCTCCGTGGTCCGGTCCACTGCTTGCTGCAGATGGCGGATTTGATCCCTGATGATAGCTACCAGGTTATATATGTTCATGGGTTCAGGACGCTGCTCTGCAATGTTGCAGGATTCCGATTTTTCATTTTCGCCCTCACTGATCAGCCCACAGGTGAGAAGTACGGTTTGCTGCTCCTTCCCCTCATGCCCCCGTCTCACCATGGCTTTGCCGCCTTTGTAGTAGTCGAGCATGACTCGGTTGGGAGTCTCGTTATTGCACATGCACACGTGATTGTAGAGATTGGCCAGCTCTTCGCTGAACGCTATGAACTCATCCTGGGCAACATTAAGGCTTCCAAGGGATTCTCCTGCAGCCGCCGTGGCCAGGCGGAGCTCGTTCTCCAGACGAATCACTTCGGCTTTATCGGCTTGGCTAATTTTCTCCAAAGTGAACAGCTTTGATCTGAAATCTTGGACATCACTGTCCAGCCGCGCTCGCTCGTCTTCATACCTGGTTCGACACTCCTCATACTGAGCCTTCAGTGTTTTCAGCTCCTGCCTCAGTTCTCCAGCTTCAGAAACAGCCACGGTGTACTTGCACTGGAGAATCTCGGGCCCGTTGATGTCCAGCTCGTAATAGTCTCCATCATCGTGGCTGTCCCTGTCCTTCTCGCTGTCGAGAGCTGACTGGCGCTCCTTACTGGCCTGGAGTTTTCGCATGGCGCTTAGATTTTCCGTCAGCCTGTTGACTGTGTCCTTCTGCTCGGACACCGTGCCGTAGGCTTGCTCCAAGTGCTTCTGGCTCTCCTGCAAAGAGTTCATCAGGGCCGCCTTCTCCCGCTCAACCTAACACATGACAAAATAAACAATTTTAATGAAGAGTAACTCTCCAAGCAACATTATATTTAAAACAAAATCATCGAACTAAGCCTGTGTGAGCTAGAATCCAGCTAGCCAGCCTAATAATAAAACCCTAATCCAGATAAGATCTTTTTTCATTTATAAATTAAATTAGAGACAATGTCTGTCCTATGGTTGACGATAAGAAATAAATAGACTCCGTGATGATACACTTACATACTCAAAGGAATTTAGGCACTTTTCTTAAAGCAAAAAATTAAATCATCATAAAAGACACTGGAGCTTCTGAAACTCTGCCAACTAAGCCTGACGATTAGATTACTTAAATGAGAAACATTATTTTTATATATGCTACTATGGGATGTAAAACACAAAAAATATATTGTCTGATTGATGACCAGATTTAGACACTTTTTATTATCCTCGGCACATCAGAAACTTAAAAATCTTATCTTGTCCTAGTCAGTGAACACAAACTCAAACTAACACAAATGTTAAACCCCTGTTATAAAGCAAATACTCTTGAATATGTACAGGGAAATGATGCCTCTCCTCCAGACGGACAATTATATCTAATTAAAAAGGAATGTTTTAAAATACAGTATTTAGGGGTGCACTGATTTGAACATTTGGGCCAATACTGATACCCAATAGTAATATTTCTGTGGTGGCCAATAACAGATATTTACCGACACAACATCCTTTCAACACTAACATACATCTCTGTCTCTGTTTTAGTTGACATCCAACAATCACGGCATCCATAGCATCACCTTCACTGTGATTGAACAACAAACCAGTCGATCAATATTAGTCGATACCTATTTTATTTTAACGCTATGCATTAACAACGCTGCCATAACTAGAACTAAATGTTCAAATCCCATTTGAAGTTCTGTTTGCAATCTCTTCTACGTCTTCTTCATTTTCTCAATACATTACTGAAATTCTTTTGTTGCCCATTACTCCACCGAGCGACAAAAAAAAAGGATCAGTGCAGCTCATTATAGCATTGCCTCTTAATACGCTTCTAATTGTGGATTGTTGAAGAATGAAGCATCAACACACTATTAGATTTCACCTTCATGACAAAATTAACACTGAAGGATTACTGCCACTCAGTAAGCATCAGTTTTTAGCCTGTGACCAATCAGAATCAATTGTTCGAACAAGTACTAGTCTAACTAAATCAGTTTTCAAGTTAAAAAAGCCGAAAACGTTGTCTCACTTAATATACAGAAAAACATAAAACACTCAAGACTACATGTTAAGATCTCATACCTGACCCAGCTGCTGTTTTAGCTTCTGTATCTCAGAGATGTTGAGCTCACTCAGCAGATCGTCCACCAAGCTGGGAGCGGGCTTGAAGGCCTCTCCTCTCTTGTTCACCGACGTTCTGTTGTCTTCGTCGCTGTCAGCCATCTTGACCAGGCCATTCTCGAAGCCTCTGATCAGGTCGTCGTTGTCGGGTTCGTGGATGGTGGAGGGATCCTCGCAGAGTTTCAGGTTGTCGATGGAGATGTTGAAGGAGCTGCTGTACACGGAACCCCCAATGGTCATGTAGTGGGAGAGCTCTTTACGCAGCATGGCCTTCTGCTCTCGTTCCGTTTTAATGGTTTCTAAAGCCTCGGTGAGCTGTCGCTCAGCAATCTCTCTCAGACGCACAGCTTCCTCCAGCTGGCTTTGGACACACTGAGAGTCTTCCGCCAGGCGACGGATCTCATGCTTAAGCCCTTCAAATTCCACCTGTACACATAAATATGGCGATGATTTCACTCGGCTTACTGAAATTGTGGAAGTGAGAGAGAAGAATTCACAGCGTGACACGAAAAACTAGATAAATGTATGTGAGAAAACGCAGCTTCAGTAGAATAGCTACCAAGTCAGTCATGAATAAATATTTAATTATTTGTGTATCAACCTTTTTTCACCTGGACAGAGACTTACACTTACTGTTTTTTTAAAGATGGATGAATTATAAATGTGGATAACTTTGTCAGCATCCCTGTTCACTTAGTTTTTTTTCTAGCACTGTAATCTCACATTTACATTCTTAGATTAGTAGCAGTAATGAATCAAATGTAAATAACATTGGATAAATTTTTTTTAGCCTTCTACAATCAACATGGACCAGAAGTAGATATTTTTCTTAGTCAAATCTCTCTACATAATTCAAATCTTCTACCAGCTGACCTGAACGATTTTCCATAAGACTTCGATGGAAAAAGGGCGAGTTTTTTTTTCTTTTTCTTGCCAGGCTAAGTTGTTAGACGTACAACAATATGCCCACATGTGGTTTAGCTAAATCCATTATTTCCAAATGTAGGGTTTGTTTTCCCCACTGAATAAATTCAGTCAAGTTAAAATGTTTCAGTAAATGTTTCAGAAAAAAACTGTACAATTGTAAACTTATTTTAAGTTTTTTTTTTGAACTCTCAAGCTGCACATATTTTCCAAAACTATTAGTTTAACCCCTTAACATTTGGTCTCATTTGTTCTTAAAAGTATTTTTTCAAGATCAGTTTACATCACAGTGTACGACAACAGGTATCTGCTTTATTACTATAGCAACCAGTGTACGACTAGTTTTTAAATCGCAAATCAAAATACATTAAAAAAAATGCACATGAAAGAACTTATTGTTTAATTTACTTTTTGGAGACTTTACTGGCCTCACCTGGTTCTGACGAAGCACAGACACTTGTTTCTGCAGCGAGATGTTCTCTTCCTCCAACTCGGAGTAATCCTGGAGCTGTCGAGCTTCCCGGACTTTATACTCTCGGATGTCGTCTCGAAGCTGAGCCCGCTGCTGCTCTGCCACTTCTGAACCCTGTGCCAAAACATGAATGACCTTAAACTTCTGCAGGTGGATGTAGGGTAGTTTCTGACCTTTCAGTGCACACTACTATGGCGGGAACCACCAACTCGTTGTGGGTAACGTTAGGATCAACATGTTACACACACACCAAAAGCACAGGAATTTTAAAGGAAATGACGGCAGGAGGACACTGTGTACTTCATTATTCCGTTTACAAAGAGACTTTGAGAACATCCTCTTTGTTACCAACTATGGACAAACACATCATCGTTCCTGCTGGTCAAATTCAGAACTGAACCTTTTATTGTTGGAAAAATCTACCTATGTGTCGCTAGTTATAAAACTAATGCTCCACAGTTCAAACAAATAAATATTGTGTGAGCTAAAAATGCACAAATTACTGTTTAATTACTTCTTATTCTGATTCCCAGAATGTTGTGTAGGAAACAGTATTTAGTAGAGGAATACATTTACATCCACACTAAACAGAATTCATCAGTTGTTTAATGAATAATAAACAAACAAAGAACATCTCTACACGTGCTGATAAAATACCTTTTCTCTGTCTTCTTTAACTGAGACAAACAATGAAATAAAGCAACAGCCTCCAGGCATTAAGGAAATACGTTGACAGCTAAACCTAAGCATGCCTTGTTGTTTTTCTATGCTTCTGGGAGACTCTGTAAACTGTTGGTTCCATTTGAGTTTGTGTTTATTATTCTTGATGGTAACAATGCCTGAAATGTTCTATTCTAAATCTCAATAAAACTGGGAGGGATTTACCTCTCTCATTTCAAGAGCAATGGCCGACAGGCGGTCATTTTCTGCCTGAGCGCTTGATAGTGACGCTTTGGCCTGACGGAGCTCATTCTGTAATTCCAGGACTTTCTGCTGGTAGACGGCTTCTTTACTGGCAGACTCCAGTATCAGAGACTCCTCCCTGCTTTCTCCATCTGCTGCCACCTTCCTATGAGTAGAATGGGCTTGTCCAAAGGCCTAAACACAAACAAACAAACAAACATGTAAACAAATGAAATTTGTATTTATTGATTTATGGGGTCAGATAATAAAAAGACAAGGGGAGAAGATATATGACTTCTTTGTTAAAAGACTTATCCGCGTCTGCTTGTGCTTGGGTAGAGCTAGACTCATTCCACAGTGGATTAATGCAGTTATGCAAGACAAACTAATATGTGTTATAGATTCAATTTAAATTCAATTAGATACATTTTTTTTTGTCCGTAGATCCCTTAGGATAAGTTATCTTTTAAGTAACTCGCAAGCTGGAAAAGTGTGGGCACCCCTGTACGGGGTTCAGAAATGGTTAACACAAGCACTGTGACACCTTTAGCCAGCGCCCTGGTTATGTCCCTGTTTGATGGCACTGCAGCTATCCCTATAACATGTGCACCTCTTTCTACTACACATTTCCCCTCCACTCTTTCCATTAGGGGCTTTCTTAAGCTTTAAGCCAGCTTTTCACAGTCCTGTTTTTTCATGGACCACAGCCTTGCATGTCTTACATATGTCTCTGCTGCAGCATACCTAATTTGAATCACAGTCATAGCTCCTGCATGCTATCAAGCATTGCAGAGTCCTGTTAATCACCAGCTTATTCAGGTCAGGTGTGTTACGGAAAGGAAACACTTCAAACATGTCGAATGAACACGGATCCATGAGGAACAGCACTGAGAAACGCTTCTGTAAGCCATAAACTTTAAAAATTAGCATGGAAATATATCACCCGAGTGTAATGTATTAAAGTACAAATGTAAAGTATTAAATGTTTTTAAAAAATGACATTTTTGATTATATAGTACTTAAGAAAGCACTTTTATATTTTATATTGATTGCCGCTGTTTTGATAGCACAGACTTGCAGCAGTTTTACCACTAACTTTGATTTGCGTAACAAGCAGTGGTGAGCGGTTACGATCGCCTCTGCTGATAAATGACTCCAGAGTCATGAGACGGCGTGCCAAGGATGACAACAATAATGATTGAAGTGTGATCAGCAATGGAGATAACGCAAACTCACCAAGAGTAACGTCTAACAAGAGTCACAGGGGAAGGAAACCACACTCTGTTTTGACTGTATACTGATTTAATCCACTCAATAGGAATGTATCAAAAATATTTAGTATCCATATCTATGTATTTTACCACTAAGAATAAGATCCGGAAAACATCAAGACGTCTGACCCCATTCAACAAGCTATTCGTAAAGCTGAGAAAATCGGATGACTTGTGGGATAGTAAAACGGAACTATTATGCTGAATAATTCAGAGGAGTGAGCTGTGATAGAAAATTCCGGCACTAGCAAGTACAACAGCTAAAAAAAGCATAAGAGGAAGTCCTCCAGGGAGCGGTTCCTCCACTGACAAACTTGCAGAAGAAGGTCCAAGATCACTCGAAGGGGAAAACCTAACTTCTCTTGTTTTAAAACATGCTATGAGTTTTTTCACCAGTGGGGATTTTAGATGTCATTATAAAAAAGATTTGGTTAGATAATTTCTGCCTGCTTTGGGTTCAGACCAAACACAAACCAAAGATAATCAATATCCGATACAGGAAATGAAAACAAAAGTAATGAAGGAACAAGTTTTTATTCTATTTTTTTTTAAGTTGCTTCTGGCAGGCTTCTGCTATTTTGCCACCAAAAATGTTTTCTAATGAATTTTACCCACATATGTATTTTCTAAAACTTGTAATTCTGATTCAAATATTGTATGCAGAACAACGATAGTAAACAACAATAGTTATGAGAAAATGAATCCATTTCTTATTATTCAATGGGTTACATAAATAATACATTTTGATCCAGTTTCTACTATTTAATAAGATACATGGCGTGGATCAGAGACTGGAACAGACTGCTTGTTTTGGGAGTACTAAATTAAGGATAAAATACAAAATTCTTTTTCTGTCCGATATCAATGTTGAATCAGGAAACCCCAAAAAACGCCAACCGAGAATCTCCAAGGAGTTGAAGAAAGTAAGAGATACAGATTTTGCATCGATATACGTTTTTATCCTTATCATAGATTTTATTAAACAAAGAAAAATGCATCACTGGACACATAGTTGGTGCCTTTATACACTGTAGTCTAAGTTTGATACATCTAATAACTTAAACAGAAATGCATTCAGATTTTTCATTATTTGATCCGCTGATCATTTCTCATCACAAGCTGATTGTTGCATCCCTACGTTAACAGAGATAATTATGATAGGTGTCATCCAAATGCACTTTTTATTTCATTCAAAGGCTCTTATATTTGATTATTTCCAAGGCTTAGACAAAGCAGAAACATGTTTTATCTTATGCATGTCACTATTTTTAAGCTATTAAACCTTTTAGGAAGCTATATATATTTTTTGCCTAACTTCATTGTTCAAGCAAAGCCTGATGAACTAAAATTGTTTTATTTGATAACATTGTATTTTAGCTCCCAATTTTAAATGTTTAAATGTAAACAGGGACATGTTATTTGCATAAGTTCCCCTCCTAGGTCATCTAACTGTGATCTTGTTAACACTTACAAGATCTTTAAAAGTTTTGGCAGAAAAAATGTCCAACACACCCACTTTAGCATCTATAGCTCCCATTTACTGTGCTTATAGTCTAACAGAAACCTGGTGCACCAGGGAAAAACATGATAGCTTACTGTACTTATGAGCTGGAAATGTTTATCTAAACATCCATTTGAGAAACCAAGATGGGGAAGTAGATAAAACCAGATTAGGAGATTTTATCTTACAGATTACTTACTTTTTTTGGAGCCCACGAGGAAATGTCTGCAGCGTGTTTTTGTTTTCAAACACAACAACAAACTTTGGTTGGTGAGGTTAGCTTGATTAAAAGGGTGTTCTTATGTACATACCAAGAGCAAGTGAGGACAAGTGACTCCAGCATGTTGTGTCCGATCATGGTCTAGTCAGCCAGCATACACTGTAGATTATTTCGTCCAATTAATAGATTATAACCCAGTTTCCCTGCCAATATCAACCTTTAAAAAACAGCTCGTGCGTGGATAACCCGGTGAACGTGGCTCGCTGTCAGCGCTTAAACATGTCCGTCTGCGTGGCTGCGAGCTCAGCCTACCTCCCTCAGCTGCTCCAGTTCCTGCCGGAGCGTCTCGTGTTCCGCCTCCAGCTCGTCGAAGCGCAGCTTGAGCCGCTGCTTCTCCTCCAGCACCGCCAGCCCGTACTCCGCCGCCTGGATCTTCTCGTGCGAGGTGTCCCGCAGCTCCCGGGTCAGACGCTCCACCTCGGCTCGGAGCCACTGCGGCCCGGCTTCAGACACCAGCACCGCCTCGGGATAGTCCTTATCCTCCATGGACGTCTTGGGTGATTCAAACCGTAACCGGGGGAAAAAAAAGAAAACCCAACGGAAAAATCACTGCCCTCTTTGTTTGAACCGCATCGTCGCGGTTTGAATGGCGTCTATCTCCTCCTTCTTTTTTCCGTTATAAACGTCGACGCGCTAATTAAATTAAGGAGTTTTGACATTCTCTGCTGACTTTCATCAGTATCTTCATGGAGCACCCAGAGGAAACTTCAGTTGAGATCATCGTTTGGAGGGAAAAAAAAAAAAATCTACGTAACTGTAAAGGGAATTGTAGTTTTTGAAGGATATGCTACTGTGACTTTGACGGTTTGGTACAGCTGCGATATTGACTTCAACTACCAGAATGCAGAGCGTGATATCCTGCTGACAACAGAAGTTAGTATAAGACTGACATCTAGCGGTTAGACAATGCAACTACACCCATGTACACAAAACAGGTAATTATTAAATACTTGATACAGTTGATAAGTTAAAATTAAAATGTTAAACTCATGATTGATAGCTGGCTTACTAGTTCCTTTGCAAATAGCAAGAAAACAGTTTTTAAAAACGTTTTGCCTGGAGGTTTGATGTAAACAAGACAGTATAGTGTAGTGTATGGCACAGAGCGCCCCATAAGATGAGGAATGTACAAGAAACTGACCGGAAAACAAGTGAGTTTAAGACCGCCCTCTGCAGGTCTAAGTGTAATACAGCGAATGTTTTAACGAAATCTTGTTTTTTTAATGACGAGGATTGTTAATGTTTATAAAGACTTACAAACTATAATGCATCCAGTGCAGAGAATGCTGGTGTTTGTAATAACAGTACAAGGTAAGTGGACTAACTGGTTGTGATTGTGACTGGGAGCTGTGACAGTGCCTCACAGTGAGCAAAGCAAAAATATTTATTTTTCATTTATTTTGTGGACATTATTTCCTGTGTTATACTAACACTTAAAAAAAATAGAAAGTCCTATGTTATTTGATTTGTCACCAAAGTCTTTATTACATTAATAAATATTTATTATACCCGCAAAGTAAATGTGAAAGCAAAAGAACCTAATCAGGGACTTTCCTTTTGTGGCAAGCCTTGGCTGAGTGGTTGAACCGGCTTCAGGAAGTTGTCAGATAAATGGAGGTTGTCTTGCTGTTTCTATACATGCCTGGAGAATACTCTTGGCTACAGCTGAGCTCTGATGGTATGTACACCTGTTCTTCATGCTGAGCCACTTCCAGTCTTTGGATATATGTTGGATTTTATTGCTATATATTTGACTCCCTCTGTCTTCTATCCCTCTTAGATTTTTGTTTATTAGTAAACACAGTTGTTGTTTCCTCTTTTCAGGAAAACGAAGGAAGTGCCCTTCTCATTTTTTACAAATACTGTATGTATACCTCAGTACTTCAATAACCATCCAATAGTAGCAAAAACTTTCCTAAATTTAATCGCATTATTATGCATTTTATTTGGTAAGTATTTTGACTCTAATTGATTATTTTGACTATTTGTAGACAAATATTACCACTTTTATTCAGTCTGCTTTGGTCTGGGATGTACCATGGCAATCTACAGACCCTGTCATTGTAAGTACAATCCATATTCAACCTATCGAAAGACCCTTAATGCTAACTACTTCTATAAATATTTCACTATAGTTTTTCTTTTTCCTATTTCCAGCTATTTTTGTTCCTACAGTTCTAGGTGTGTTTTTCACCATTGTGTTTGAGGTAGTAGGGATAACTTTGGGTAAGTTACATATATATAAATATACATATACAGACCCACCCGACCCCGATAGGGACAAGGGTGTATAGAAAATGTGTATGTATATCTATATAAATATATATATATGTATATGTGTATATAATTTATTAATTTATTTTGATTTACGGTATTAGTTACCAATTGTTCTTTGGTTTACAATCATATAAGTGTTACTTGACGGTGTCATTAATAACATTCTTTTTCCCAGAAATGCCAGCCCATACTAAAAGATGCAAAGGTCCCCCTTATGAGAGAAGAGGTATGTTTGCAAGTGTAAAATCAAATAAACCTTAGCTCCCTCACAGTCTTAAGGCATGATTGTTGAGCATGTATGTCATTAAAATAAGTTAACACTTGATAAAATCAAAGTAGCATCAAGGTGCAGTTTGGCAAAAAAAAATTGTTCCTTATCTAGCTTTTTTCAGAGTCACATACCATGATTTCTTGTCTTTCCCATTTTGAGAAAAGGCTAAGAGAAATGGAACTCTGCTTCACTCTATATTTAAGACCCAGGAAGTAACATTGATTACTGATCAATTATTCTTTTAACATTTGACTAAAAAACTAACATTTACTAGAACTTAAAAAATGTGTCAGACTTACCCCAATTGAAAATGTCACAAGTTGTAAAGGTAGTGATTACTCCATGAAGTAACATAAAATTTAGGATCTGATTTTTTAGAATGTTTCTGCCATTGTATGACAGGTAAAAATGTATTTAAAGATGGCCATAAGCAAAATAAAAAGCTAAGCAGCTGCTGAGGGCCCCAAAACCACCAGGGAGCTCCCAAGAGAGACACTATGGCGCCAGGTTTCAAAAAGCAGAACACAACTTGTTTCATAAACATCTTGATGTCATTTAAATCAATATTTTTAGGTAGTCTAAATGTGTTTAAACTGTACGCCCCATTCATGGTAACAAAAATCTATTGGGATAAGTTGAATACTTAACGCATGACGATAGGCATGAGAATTATTAAATAGGAATAATAGTGGACCTATGTTAATTTGATAGTAACCGGAAAATCTTGTTCTGTTTGAGTCACAAACAGTTTTGGAACAACTCTGGATTTAGTTAAAATTTGTTTTCTTTACTTAATGTTACTGAGAGTACTCTATTTTATTGTTATTCCAAATAAACTCTCAGTTTACAGTGTATGTAAATCTGTCTGACCTGATCACCAAAACTATGAATAATTTTTTTTAATTTCCTATTTAGCTCTCTGAAAAGGACAGAATTTATTAACTCACATCATAAAAGCTAATTGAACTTTCCTCCTCTCTTCAGATGTATACTGGGGATTTTGTGTTGCTATCTTTGTTGCCCTTTTGAATCATAGCTCTTATCACAGTAAGTTCCCTTTTTTATTTACTATTTAACTGGTGCACCCAGTAGTTTATTATAGTATATTTTTAAATCTATCCAGCATAAGGTTTACAGGTATGAGGCTGCGTGTGAGTGTTGCTGTAATGTGTTGTTTATGTGTTGCTGTGATTCTTCTGTACTTTCTTCCGTGAGTAACTGTAAACAAAGCCAAAATCTTTGTATGTGAAAATATACGCATCTGATAAAGCTTGATTCTATTCAATTCTATTCCACTACAGACTTGATAGATGCTTAAGAGTAGTATTTCGTGTAAATGCTGTTTCCTGTTCTTAAGTAGTCATCTTTTATTTCAGCTTACACTCTCTCTTACGGATGTGGAATCATCATGTTTGCTCTAAGGGGTGCCGAACGAAAATACAGTTTTCTAAGGTATGTAGGCATGAAATTTAGTTGTTGTTGTTTTTTTGAGAATTTGTATCTTTATAGCACTTCATCAAAAGCTAGAATTAACATGTTTTATCGCACTGAAAGTTAAAACAAAAGTTTGTTTGGGCCAAAAACATACTGTGTGTTTCTTTACAGGAAGTGCCGAGAGAAGCAGAGATCCTGGAGGTAGCATGTTTTCAACCTCAAGCAACAGAGGGTGGGTTTGAAATCATAAAGGCCAAAGATTGCATTTGTGTTTTATATAAGATATAGGATAAACTGTGAAGAACCAACAATGTCAGGAAGTCTTCTATTACACCAGAGAAGACAAAGAACACCAGTCTTTGCTGTTTTTTTCTTGTTGTTGGTTTTAGATGTATGAACTGCTCAGGAATGCACAATATTAACACTTTAATATATACCATCCATACTAATAAAAACTAATGTATGTGTCTGCAAAATGCTCTGTTTTATGTGTTAAATTTAAGCCAGTTATACAAACAACACTGAAAATAAGTTGAACACAACACCACAGGTTTTCAAAGTCAAATGCAGAGGGCTTTATTACATGGTAGTATGGAAAATACAAAATTTCAAGTAACCAAAAAGGTGTTGTGAGATGTGTATGAAATTGCAGCCACAGCCTTTATTAGTCATAGTCTGTACCAACACTGAATGGACCTGAAACCCTGAGGTTTGTTTAAAATCAATAATTGAAACAGCACTGAAAAGACTGAGTTAGGAGGTGATGTCTTATTTAGTGATTATCGGTTTATAACCTCAGAACATTTCTTTGATTTTTTTTTTTATTTAATTTTTTTTGTCCCCAACCTTCTACAAACAAGAACCCACATGTCTTTCTAAACTGATTGCACATTAAACATTAAAAACATCCCCACTCAGTGTAGAACAACAGAGACATACACAACTATTTTTTTGTCAAATAAAGTGAGTGAAAAAGCACTGAAAAGCACACAAAGCTGAAACTAGCATGTAGAGATGCACTGAGAAATCAGATGTTCAGCTTAATTGGCCCTGACTACCTAGATGCTGAAGAGTTTAGTTTTTTTTTTTTCCATCAGCGAGCGTGCCATACCTGAGTGAAACCAAACTGCTCCTACAACAACGATCTTTGGTGCGGAAGCTCTTACTGAAGGAATACCCCAAGTTACTGATTTTCCATTTTAGTTAGGGTTATAAAGAAGACCCAAGGTTTAAGAAACTTCTATAGATATTTTTTTTTCAGTGACAATTGTGTGCTCTTTGTTGCTGATACACACTTGAACTTTATACACTTCATACACTACACATTCTGTTTATTTTATTTTTTAACACCCAAAGGAAATATTTTATCTGGGAGATGTCAACTGTTGCCAGCTTTGGGGACTTTTAAAAGCATTCAGGTAAGGTTCAGATTGATAGATTCTCAGATATCCCAGAAGTCTAAATATATTTTGGCATAAGTACCCTGTAGTAGACTTTTTGAAAATCTCAGAGTTATGGTGAGGACATACACACAGAGATGGATATTTCAAGTTGCTAATGGTAACCATGCTTATTGCTTTTCAGAGGTGATAAAGATAAGCTAAATTCTAATACTTAGTTTTATAGTTTCCAAAATACATGTAATTCTGTCGTACTTGCTGTGTGAAAACCCTCCTGTTTAAAGTAGACAACAATGACTGGAAACTCACAATAAAACCATATAAATGCTGATATTTTTTAATTCCTCAACTTATTGGGAGATAAAATTGGTTTTGTCAGGTCAAAGCTTTCCAAAAACAGGAGATCAGAAATCAGACATTAATCTCAGATTGGTGCATCTCTTGAAACATGTTACATATAATGCAGAACAATGAATTCTTTTACACAGTGATAATCCATCAATGAAAAAAGCAATAACGACAATTTACTTCTGCACTGGGTGCAGGAGATGGTAAAGATTATGAATGAAGGTGAGTTTGTTACAAAGTTTATCTCTGAATGTGTTGGGATCTACGCACGAATGGAAGGTAATAGCAGAAGTCTACTTCAAGGTGAACTGCACAAAATCACAACACTTGATCACACATTTAGCTGTTTGTTTGTTTTTTGTTTGTTTTTTTACAGTGAATTATTTTATGCTAAAAATGGTTCCTGTGCTTCCAAAACACTTGTGTCTGCCTATCTCCATTTGGAGGGGTGTAGTTACAAAGGTGGATGGGGCACAAAGAAAATTACTTGGCATTAGCAGAGCTGCTGAGCATCTTTCGGATGGCCTGGGCAATGGCATCACGGTCTATCCCGTAGATCTTAAGGAGCTCGTGAGGTTTTCCACTTCGAGGAACGTGTGAGACAGCAAGGCGGTGCAGAGTAAACCCAGACTCATTGACCATTGCTGAGGATACTGCCTCCCCTAGACCACCTGTTAAAGAACAGTTGAGTCCATTTGTGAAATATACATACATTATACTCTGACAGTAAGACAAAAAAGGATCATTTTATAGGTTCCAAGTAAACGGGTAAAATCTACAAAACAAATGCAATAAAACGTATTAAATTGATAACAGCTCCTAAACATTCTTTGTACAGTCCAGTGTACACTATCACCCTGCGCCTTTATCCTATGACAAGCTGGGGTAGTCAGGCTGTGCTATCTAGGTCACGCTCTGCCCCACAGGCACATGCTCAGTTAAAGAAACCTGACAGCACTCTAGCTCTCTTTCTTTAACAGTCATAAAACATATAACTGCACCGATATCTTCCCTCCAATGGGAGAACAGAACAAAGCATCATAAACCAATAGGTAAACGCCAACACATCATCTTTGTGTCGCTGAACCAATGGAAAGGAGCCACCATAGCACAGTAGTGGACGAGAACCAATGGCAGGGCTCTATAGCCAGATTATTCACAGACGCTGGTGGTGCTCATGTAAAATGCATGATTTAGCAAGAGTAACGTTTTCTGATACCTACCTTCATAGTAGTGGTCTTCAACAGTGAGGATCCTTCCCCTGGTGTTGCGTGCATGGTCGATGATGGTCTTAACGTCCAGAGGCTTGATTGTGAAGGGATCAATCACTCGTACAGAGATCCTCTCTGGAAGATGAGTTAAATGAAGCAAAATGCACCATAATTATGTAAATTATTTGACACGTAAGAATATGAATAACTAAAGGTTATGCATAAATATGTATTTTCCTGCTCCCCACCAAACACTAGATGACATCTTACATCTTTTTTTATGGTTGTTTAATTAAGCCCATCTTTAATATTAAGAAATATCTTAATATGGATGTCCTTTCAACCTTTGACTTTTCGGGTACAATTTAAGGTTATTTAGATGAAAGAAAACCTTGTCTTTTCTGTCTTTTGAACGAAACTTTGCTCAAGTATTATTACTTAAATACCCTTTTCCTGTCCTGTACCTTTCTTAAGATGCTCAGCAGCAGCAATGGCTTCATGCACCATCACTCCAGCTGCAACCAAAGTCACTTGGTCCTCTTTGCTCTGAAACACTACCTGTCAGGGACATTGCATTTTTCTTTTAAATTGTTGTATTTTATGTTTCAACCATGGAGCAGTAAATGTCTACTTATTAAAATTGGTAGCCTGAACTAATGGAGACTTACCTTTGCTTGACCAACATGGAAGTCTTCATTGCTGTTATAGATTATGGCATTGTCATGGCGGCTGGTTCGGATGTAGCATACACCCTTTAAGAGGGGATTTCATAAAAGATGATGATTAATTACCATTTTTTGCTTAGTATTCGGGTTTTAGTATTCCGTCAGAAAAAGGTTGGTCTACCTTTGTCGTTGCAGCCAGTTCCACAGCCTTTTCTGTGGTGACACCATCACTCGGGTAAAAGATAGTTGCAGTAGGAAGGGCCCTGAACATAGCCATGTCCTCAAGAGCCATCATGGAGGGGCCTTCCTCTCCTGTGAAAGTGCAAACATTCACAATCTATATATTGCATCCAACAGTATGGCAGTTTAGTTTTTTTTGTGAGCAAGTGCATGCAGGAGCAAAAAGGTCATTCTGGATGCAGGGTACCTGGACTAACAAAGGGATACTTGGTTCCCTGCTGACAGCTTCCAGTGCAGACACAGAAGGAGAAAGAGGGTAGGGTTGAGTTAGGATTGTTAGGAAGGCCAGTGGGGGGAAACCCATAAGGAAGCCACAATATACGAGGGGAAGAGAAATTATAACTGCGGAATCAGAGACAAAGTTTTTATTAATTTCTAATTTACAACTATCATAGGGATTGGAACATATTCTGAGGCTATAAAGTGGTTGGACACAGTGTGAGGGAATAAAGGAAGATTTTGTGATGGGATATCTTAGAAGACTCGTGGTAAATATGGCTTATTATCCGAAGTATACAAACCAGTGGACAGACCGCAGTGGGAGCCACACAAATTGATGTTGCTTTCTGAAATTGCTGCCATGCGAATCTGATCATAGGCACGAGTGAAAAAGGACGCAAGGGTGCTGGCAAATACGACGTTCCTATCCCGGGCAGCACATCCCATGGCAACACTGACCTGTAAAAACAAATCATTGCGTCACATTATCTATATAGGTGTAGTATTCCTGTGCCAAGGGGAACTGACCTGGCCACCAAAAAACAATTTCCTAGAGGATCCAATATTTTGGGCAAAAACCTTTCCCCCTGAATCTCTTTGAACCGAAGACCACTTCAGCTTGGAGTTAGTGAGAGGAGCTTTTCATAAAATCTATGCAGCTTATTTCACCATATGGGGGGAATTAGTGACATACCTCATTTTACAAATAATTTCCTTTGTTCTTTCCTCTTTTCACAGTACCAAAACTATATTTTCTCAGAAGCAACATCTGATATCAGTAGTTGTATTGTTTAATTGCAATGTATAGAGTACATAATGACATTAGATTGTTACTTTCATATAGCTCATTTATAAACCATTTCATTTTTACTTTTCTCCTGCATTCAGCCAGATGGTCCCGTCCTGAGTACTGATTAATATTTCACTTGTGAATACACTTGTCATGATGGTTTATCGTCATATGCATGACCTACATTAGACACGGCTTCCATAGCCATAGATTAAGTCTGACGGTCTTTCAATTAAGATTGGTTAGCAAATAAAAAATGTCTGCTAACCAGCATGATTATGGGATGAAAGCATCAAATGATATACTTTTAAAAATCAAGCACTCTGGTTTTGTAAGCAAATTTAAGTATGAATGTATTTGGTGATCATACCATGTTCTGCTGAGCAATGTAGCATTCAACAAAGCGGTTTGGATGTTCATTCTTGAAGATCTCGGAACATGTGAGGTTATTGGTGTCTCCATCGAGGACCACAAAACGCTCGTTGTAGCGACCCAACTTGACCAGAGCCATTCCATAAGCCTTGCGAGTTGCAATCTGAATGAAACAATAAATTCAGCCATCAGTTTTGAAAGAGAATCTAGGTGCCATTTTGTTTGTTTCCCAACTTTTAAGTTTTAACTAAATACTCTCTTCAGTAAGACGTAAAGTAGGTTATGTACTGACCCCCAACCACCCTATATGGATATCTGGTTATAGAAACGTAATCAATGAATAATATACTGAGCAGTGGTAAAGATTTAAAATATTTTGCTAATAAGGGTTTTTTAAATTTCTCAAATGAAATACTTACTGAGTTTAGCTCCCCCAAGGTATTATTACCTCAACTTTAGACTGTTTTGACACACCAACTTTTATGTAGAGTGTGTAAAACCAATTAGTTAAATAAATGTTCATGCAAACCACAGGGAGTTTAATACTTATTCAAAACTTAAATTAACCGACTTAAGAAGCAGACTTTAACATTAAATAACATGATATGTGTAGATCTGAAGACTCCATTGTTGTGCTCCAGACCACATAAACTTTTCCTGCATTTGTGTAGATTTGACAAACTTTTTCTCCAGGCTTATAGTTGGGAGCGCTCGGCATGCGCATGTTCCTCAGGCTAACAGGTGGGGAGTCCTCAATGGGGACTGGGGGGTAAAGGTGCTTGCTGGTGTTCATAATCCGGCTCTGCAGATCCTTCATAACCATCTCAGCCATGTCTTTGGGCAAAGCTTTGGCATGCCAGCCCAGCTTATCCTCTGCAGCTGAAACAGCACACATGAAATGTACAGACATTTTGTGTAATTTAGTTCAGAACTCTTGCTGGATTGTATGAGGTTTCATATTTTATGAAAGAACTGAGCTTTCTATTTGCAGATTAAGAAGGGAAGACTATTACCTGGAATGCCTTTGCCTTTGATGGTTTTAGCAATAATTGCAGTAGGTTGATGACGTGGCTGGCTCAAAGCTTTGCAAAGCTCTTCAACGCTGTGGCCATCCACAATAATGGAATGCCAGCTAAGCTCAAACATAGAGATGGGCTCAGAGTAAAAAATCTACATCATCTTATTTTCGATTATATAAAAATGTCAAGGATTATGATAACTTTACAATAATTCTGCCATCATATTTATTTCAACTCTAGCTAGCCTAATATTGTATTCTCAGCGTTCACTGTACCCGAAAGCTTCGCAGCGCCTCTGGTACTTCTCTACGTGATGCTGCAGGGGCGCAGGGTCGCTTTGGCCTAAGCGGTTGACATCCATGATGGCCACCAAGTTGTCAAGCTGATAGTAGGAGGCAAACGACATGGCTTCCCAGACAGAGCCCTCCGACATCTCACCATCCCCGAGCAGGCAGAATACACGATAGCTGAGGTGAATAACAAAATAAAAGGCTTTCATCGACGTACCTGTGTGTGGTAATGGGTTTCACTGGCTACTATTTTCCACTCAGAGTGGATTTATATTATTTATGAGTTGTAGGTGTATTATCAAACATAATCCTGAAGCAAAATACATTTATAAAAGCAAACAAATATTTTATTTTTCAGAAACTGTGTTTGCTTGCTTGGTTGCACTAGGGGATTTATTTAAAGAAAAAAGAAAAAAATGAATTCCCGATTTAAAAAATGTCCATAGCTGTAAAAACATCACAATGAATATAAAATTAAAGTGAATTGAGAACCAGATGTACATAAAATATCTGAATTTATTTCTGTTAAGTTTAATATGCTTGGACAGTTAAAATAATTTAGATGTGACTGCTGCGCCTGTGATTATTAGAGCAGAAGAATCGTGAGTGCAGAGCATGTAGCTGCACCGCACACACACCCACTGAATGTGGAAATGCTCATGAAAAGCCGTCAGAAATGTCCATTCTTCATACCTAAACTCAAATTACGGATTTGTGTTTTGGTATAACAACTGTTTTACATTATTACAGATTCATGTCCTTTCAGATATAATAGTACTATCTCTTTGTATGGTTTTTCTGTGATCGATGAATGTGCATTCATCATGAAGAATCAGCTGGGTAATGAAATATTGATTGCCCAAAGCAGTTTTTTCAAAATATATATATTTTAAGCATACTAATAAATACAGCTGCTGAAACCAGTTTGACAATTATTTGGGTCAATTACAACACAAGAGGTACTTGAATAAATTACTTTCCAGCGCACCAAGTGCCACCATCCCACACATAAATTGTTTCCTGTTTTCCGTGGATTACCTGGATTTATCAAAGTATTTCCCAGTGTAAGCCATTCCACAGGCCACACCAAGGCCTTGGCCCAGTGATCCAGTGGCCACATCGACAATTTGCTGCCTCTGCAAACACATGAGTTATGAATGTTATCAGAAAGTGGGGGCTGTTGATTCATACAGTGCTCTGATTAAGGGTAACCCCTGTTGGTGTGGGGAGTATATGACGGTGTACCATTGTTGGGTAGCTCTCCATAGTTGAGTCAACCTGGCACAAACTGAGCAGATCACTCTCCTTGAGAAAACCTGTTTCCACCCACATGGAGTACAGGGCAGGAGCAGCGTGACCCTGAAAAAAAACAGCACCGCGTCAATTTAGAATGCCAAGATACAAATATGAAGCTGATTCCTGACCAGCCCCGAGAACACTGAAGCTCACCTTGGAAAGGATAAAGCGGTCATTGTTGAAATTTCTTGGATCTTCGGGGCGGTACTTCATGGTATGGAAGAAGAGGACAGACATGATCTCTGCTACACTGCAGCATGATGTAGGATGGCTGTTCATCAGAGGAGAAAAGGCTCAGAAAACCATAAAAACTAATGTTTAACACTAACTTTCTTATATGCTGTTTCGATTTGACAAATAGTCCCAAAGATCTACAAACTAGACCTACACAGTACAGTTAAGCGTATAGATACTATCCTATTTTAGTGGTTCAAATATTTATTGTTGTTGTTGTTTTGTTTTTTGTAATTAATTACAATATTGATAATAACAAGAAGCATAATATACATTTTTTACATCGTACACTGAATATACTTAATAATTTATTTAGCCTGTTATGAGATGTATTTCATGCATGAGTGCACACAGTGACAAGATCTTTCCTTTGCCAAAATTGAAATTAGATCAAAGTTTTTTACTTTTATTTTACATGTTTAAAACTGTGTAAGTACCTAATTAGGATATATATGGACTCAAAAAAATGTGAAATAAAACTATTTTTGATTTAAAGTACACACCTTTTAAGAAATGTAGATTACATACCCTTAAATAAAAAAAAACGTCTCAAAATAACCTTATTTTTATATCCATAGCTTACAGGAGCACAATGTTGGAACACATTGTTCCCTGGCCCTCCGCGCACATTTATGTCTTTGTGGTGCATCTGTGCGTGCACCACTCAAAAATCTTTCACGTTTTTATATGTGCATGTTGAAAAGCAATATTTCGGTTTGCCTAACTATGCACATATTTGTGCTGAAAGATCCTAAACCAACTATTGAGATATTCCAGCATTATACCTTATGAATCTCGTTTGCCACAATTAAAGATTAGGTGAGGTCTGTAGATGGAACTCACCCACTTCCAGCTGCAGTTGTTGCCTTAATGGAGTTGATTCGGAGGCGGTTGGCAATGTTTCTCAGCGCCTGCACTGTCTGTTGGTCAGGTTTGTGGTAATCCTCCATGAATTCAAAATATTAGTTTCCCGAATACTGGAAAATTGGAAAACAGATTGAGTTTGTATTTTCTTTGTCTAGAACTGCTTTGATAAAGAGCAGCACTTGTGTTTGTATTTGTGAGAGAGACAGATAGAAAGAGGGAGAGTGAAGAGCAAAGGCTGGATTTTATCCTACAGGGTTTGCAGACAAATTCAAAAGGACAGATGCACACACACACACCCACAGAGGAGGAGATGAGGAGGAGGGGCGGGGGGGGGGGGGGGGTGTTGGAGGGTGACTTAGTGACGTGGGATGGGTGTTGCTTCCAAAACATAATGCCACTTATTCCACTCATTCTATTGGCTGCTGTGTGACTGTTTTGCTGATGGCTGAGGTGTGGTGTTTTAAGCATCTCAACCTGATCATATGTGACATTACTGTCACAACTAATAATTCAGAAAAGACATCTTATTATTTCTTATTTTGCACATATATTCTTGTTGCCAAGGCTATAAAAAAACACGTCAGGTTTTTGACTGAAATTTTTTTTTCAGAACTGAACCGATCATAAATGATATATAATCAGGTATGAGGTATTGATTACATTTTACAGCTATTTATGTAGCATGATTGGTTATATGTTAAATTCACAAATTCACAAAGCACAAAAAGTAGGGAATATTTGTGAAAAGAAAGGAAAAATACCAGTGATTTTGAAATTTGATATGAAGCATAACACTACTAATTCAACACTATGAAATCCCCCTTTCCTTCAGTTACTGCTGCAAGTCTTTAAAGCATGGCTGTAACAGCTTTGCAAATCCACAGTTGGAAAGTTTTGTCCTTTCCAGTGAACAATAGTTCAACTGAAGATCAGATCCAGACCCATCTGCGAACAGCTATTTTTAAGTCTAGGCACGGACTTCCTACGGGATTTAGGTTCCACCTTTGACGGGACTACGCATGAACATACGTTCAATTTGGATGTGTGTTTATGGTTAAAATACTCTTTAAGATTTATGATTTTTTTATTTGCCATATGCCTGTAACACAAAGGAAACAATGCAATAAAATGATTTGAATAAGAACAACCATTCAACTCACTAGAATAAATAAAGTAATAAAGTGTATGTGTGTAAAAAGAATATATACATATATAACGGTGCAGGTAGGATAAATATAAATTGTTTTCCATAGGTTGCAATATTGTATTGCACATGGTATTATTGCAAAAAGCATATTGCACAGTTGTATGGCAAGTTATTGCAGAGATATAGTAGCACTGAGATGAGTTATGGGGTAAGGTGGTGAAATGCTTCATACAGACACATTGAGCAGCAGCAATAGACATGGTAGGTATCACAAGTTGTGCTTTTGGATATTAACTGTCCTTGAAAACTGAATCCACACGTCTTCCGACAGCTAACCTGTTTTTATTCTTTACAATTGTTAAGGTTTCTGCAAAAGAAAAAAAATCCCTGCATGATGCTCTCACCCCCATGTCTTATTATTAGAATAGCGAGTTAATTTGAATTATGTTTGGGTCTTATCTGTATAAAGCCTTTATTTTCCTTATGTTTCCTGTCCAACCTGTATGGCTTAGCCCTCAGGAGATGCACAGGATTATAGCAAATATAGTGATGTTCAGGGATGTGAAGTTTCCCAGCCTATACAGAGACATTCTGAGGAATTCTGCTTCATAGAAATGGAAACTTTTCTACATAGATTTACAATCCTATAAAATAAAATAAAATCATTGGTCACAAAGTTCTTGCACATTTGTGTGCCATTAACACAGTTATTCAGTGCACAATTTTTTTTCCATTGCAAATGCGACAAATTTGTCACACTGTGAAACCATGCAGTTTTCAAGACTTTGTTTAATGATCAAATGGTTTAATGGTTGCAAGCTTTAAGGAGAAACATGCTAGCCGACATGTTAGATGATTTAATGTTTGTTTTTGTTTGTTTTTTTTGGGACATTAATTGAAATAAAGTCATAATGTTATCTTCAGTTGTGATAAAACTGCTTTATGTGGCAAAAACTGCTGAAAAGAAATGTGACTTTCCATCATAGTCATATCTAAGACTTTGTAACAACACTGCTTCCCCATGCCGTCCACTGATGCAGTTTACCACCGTTCCTAGGAGTGTTCAATTTGTTGTAAAGTGTATAATATCATTTTTTGGTAAATGGTAACGCAGGAAATTGTAAATCCACCAGGCGTTTTAGCTGGGCACTGAAGCTCCAAAGCAGATTTAAGTGTTTGAGTACCCCTGAATGGATGCCCATGAGAGATTTAGGGATTCCTGAAATGTCCATGAATTAGTCATATCAACAAAAAGGGTAAATTTAGCATGATATACCCACCCTTCAACACTAGATTTGTGGAGAGAAGAACAAATTGTTCACCAGTCAACAAATTCACCCACCTGAACTGTGATTCTTCTGCAGCTCCTGTAGAGTTACTACTGGAATCTTTGATCATTGGTGTCCTTTTCAGTTTAGATGGACATCTATGTCTGGATAGATTTTCCGTCACCACACACCTTCCAATTCTATGATGTTAAGTTGAAAAGTGATTTGCATTGTCGGGATTAAAGTGCAAATCTTATGAGAACAATAACTCTGAGAAAAAGTTTTCTTTCCTGTTTAGTGTTGAATACGAATTTTTTATTTTAGAAATCATGGGAGAAATTCAGAAGTTTTGCAGTAAAAGACCTAAATTGCCTTATTTATTAGTGTATTGTATGTATTATATTGTGCTATATAAAAACTCCTTCCATACCTAAATGCATATTTATTCTTTTATATTTTTATAGATGATATTTTGCAACGTTTTCACCTCATGTCACTGCTGCACACACTAAAGAAAAACACCATAACCAAACTCTGGATTTAGTGTTTTGTTTAAATTGTGCTAAAATGGTGCATTCCAAAGACTATTTAATTTATAATAAGATAATCATGTACTAAAGGCTTTTAGCACTTGGGATCATGTCAAAAAAATAAATATTTAAATAAATATAAATAAAATAAAATATCCCCTTGAACACGTAAAAGTAGTAAGGTTATGCTGCCATCTACAGGATAATAGTTGTCAGTACATTTGACTTGTTTCTTTTTTGTTCTAATGTACGTGCTCAGAAGACAATCGAAAATATTTCTACATTTTAAAGCATACGATATCTGACATTTGTACTGTTTTTTTTTTTTTTTAGCATTATATAATTTAGACACATTCAACCTTTCACTCTTTGGCTTTATTATACTGACCGTGTGGTTCATTAACTGTTCAGATATGATAATTAGTTTTGAGGTATATGTGATTCACTTTCTACACAGTGGAGATTATGTGTTACCTTTCCGTTCAGAGAAAGTATTTAAGCACATGGGAGTTGAAGCAGAGTCAGAACTTAGTTGTTGATGTTTCACATGTGACTGAATGAATAATGATTCTTCCTAAATGAATCAACACATGGATGACTTAACTGTGTGTGGTGATGTCTGGGCCAAGTGAAAATAGTCGTTTTATATCTCCAGAAGACATTTTGCTTGTGCAGAATTAAGCCAGAAGCTCAATAACGGCTCTTAAAAGTATGTCGTTAAAGTGCAAATTGCTAAAGAATATTATAGGGGGTGTATGCTTATACTTTAGCCTTTAAAAATGTTATTGATCACATGTTCATTTGAGAAAGTCCACAATCAATTGAAAGGTGTATACAGCTATTTTAACTATTATGTCATTTCACAAAAAAAAAGGGACAGTTAAAAAAAATCATTATATGTCCAAAGTTAGTATAAGATTTAGACCTATAATGGGTCAACCTGTTTATTCAGTTTGACATATGGGAAGAACCCAACATTTTTGAAATACTATTCAACGTATGAGGTCATCCAAGACAATATCTTCCATTTCTCATTTCTCCATTTTGAATACATATCCTTACAAGCCAAGTGTTTTCTGCTGTTTAGACGCCAGAGGACGCTGTCGCTCAGTAAATGTTGCATAGACACATGAAAATGCTTTCGAATTGTGCATTTGACAATAATAATTGAAAACAGAGTCAAACATCCCATCACAGCCTTTTAGCTGGGAGAACCCAATGTGACTGCAATACAGCATAAAGAAAGTTTGAGTGCAACCTGTGCAACTTTGGTTCATCACTGCAGATACTTAGTACGAATCCCCATCTGTCACGTGATCATCTCTGCCCTCTCCCACAGTTGGAAGGTCACTTCCCTGCATCTCTTAATTTACTGTCAGATGGCGATACCCCCTTTTGAGCTTCCTCCCTCGGCTGCCATCCTGGTTCCAACGACATTGTCCTTCTCTCAGTTTGCAGCAACTCCTCTGGGCTCGTGGGTCCTGTCAAAAAAGCTTTCCTTCACAGAGCCCCACAGGTGCCAGCCAATGGAAGCCTGGGAAGATGGTGACACGTGATGGTCAATAGCCAATGTCTGACATGCACAGCTGCACACTTCCTGGAGGGAAAGTACATTCAGAAAGCATGAATGTTTCTATTTTTAAATCTCTTTGGCTGAAAAAGAGGAACAGAAGCAACACAAACAAGACCTCAATATGTAAATGAATAGATAGATAGATAGATAGATAGATAGATAGATAGATAGATAGATAGATAGATAGATAGATAGATAGATAGATAGATAGAGGACATTGCTTTAATTCCAGTCTCTCCCTTGGGGTTAAGCCTCTTCGCCTTGCTTTTATTAGTCGGTTTACTTAAACCGCTCCACAGTCACTAAAATGACACCCTGTGCTTGTCCTTCTTCCTGAGAGCTGTCTGTCACCCAGAGATTTTCCCCACTCACAGTGGAAAAAAACCAAACACCAAATCTTTTGTGATATGCCATTGAATTGTCAGCGAAGCCCTCACACAGACAAATATCTGTGCGTGAATTGGGAGATCTTTATAGGGAGGGGTTAAAGCCTGTCTTTGGAGGACAAATTATAAAACATGATGGGGAAGAAATGAATTCATAGCCTAAAAGTGGAGCTATTGACAAAGTGAGGAAATCAGAGCTAAGAAGGTTAAAATTAGCTATTATGGAGATTCAGATGAAGAGCTTCAAGAGGAGCAGAGGAAGTGGGTGAAGAGGGAACAGAGGAAGAAGATTGTGTGTGCAGGGTTGAAGCATGCGTTCCGGGCTCAGCAGTGAAGTTGACGATGCACTGGGAGAACAGCTCTGCTGCAGGGCTTTTAGGCTCCATCACTACTGCTCTTCTTCAACCAGCTCCACACATACGCATATCCATACACACATATTCATATACACAAATCTCTCATAAACATGCAGAAGCACTGATTAGGCACACAAATGCTCTGCAATATGAACCAGGTTTCAAACAAACATTCAGGCAAGGGGGATTGGATCAAGTCACATGTGATCATTTTTACACGTGTTTCAAATATATCCCCTCTGATTCAAGCAATGTCAGGATGTGCCTATTTGTCTTTTAGAGATCTTGATCTTTTCTCATGATTTTGTCACATGTAGAATATATTGTTGGAATGCGATTCGTTCTAGTCTTCCCAGATGAGACACTTCGTAGCTGTAATTCAAACCCCAATGCATAAGAAGTGCTTGCTGCTGCTGCCTTAGGACCGCTGGTAGTCTTCGAACCCCAAGAGCACCATCATTTTAACACTGCAGCTTGAATGAAGGCAGAGTGGAGTTAGTAGCATTGCTGCCATGCAGTAATAAATTCTGTTCTGGGGGAGTTTGGATGTTCTTTTGTTGCATACCTGAGTTCTCTCTGGGTACCCTTGCTTCCTCATTTAAAAAAAAAAAAGGTTGGTTAGGTTATTTAGGAAACTCTAGATTACTTTTAGTTCTAAGTATTTGAATGTATGACTGTGTTGCAATAGTTTGAAAACTTTTTCATTGTGTACCCCACTGAATGGTAAAGACAGATACCAGCCTTCCTGGAACCTGTAGAGCCAACACTATTGTAAATAATTAAACAAAATTAGCTCTGTATGCCTTTAGAGACTGCATTTATTAATATGTTGCTGGTTTACTCAGGTTCCCGTTGTAACCTTGTAATATTTTCATTTCTAATATTTTGTTCATTCAGTCTCACATACCTTCAGAAACGATCAAATTCATCTTGTTTCTGACAAACTTAATAAACTATTTTGTTTTAAATTAACTTATCCATTACCCTTATTTTTTTTCTCTGTTAGTCTCCAGGTTTTTTTAATGATTAAGATAATGTATTAGCTATTTTCATCCTGACCTGAAATCTGTGTATTATTATGCATGTTGGAGTTCAGATAGTGTTGCATGTATTCGTTCATAAACACCCTGCTCAATTGCTCGTTTAACCAATGACAGTGCAGGCCACAGCCCACATTTAAAACTGTTTGTTTTCCTTATATATCTGAAAAAAAATGATTTCAATAATAAACAAAATTTAGTAATCATTAGACAAGAAATGTTCTTATTTAAAGTAAATAGGTATGTAATAAATATTTTATATTAAGTGAACAATTATTTTACAAACCAACTACAAACAAAAAAACCCACGCCAATGTGTTTTAATGTGTTTATTAAAGTAAAATAAACACAGACACGCACAAACACACACATGAATATGGAAGTAATTGAGTGCATCTAAACTTGATGAACATTTCTTTTTATCTGACTTTTGTCTGACTGAGCATGTTTTAAAACCAAGGAATGTTGTATAATGTTTGTGAACAAAAAGCTCACCAAGCCAGAAGGCAAATTTGCTTGTTTCCAGTCTCTCAGATAGAAAATTGAGGCTACAATTTACACAGGTCCGCAGAAATTATGTGATAGCATAGCTTAAAGAACATTGGCTGATCCAATGAGTTTCAATGTTAAAATTTTACAGTCACGACATGGTTTAAATTGCATGAAAACAGGATCCATCCTACCTTGTGTCAATGCTTCAGAGTCCTGTTGTTAAATGACATTCCCTACCTGAGTATTGTTGCTCACCTCTTCATTGCCACACTGTACCAATCTTCACATGGCTACTTACAGCAGGATAATGCACTATATAATAGAGCTAAAATCATCTCAAAGTTGTTGATATGGTGAGACGGGAGATTCAAGGGAGATTAACATCATGAAAGTACAGCTGACAAATCTGCAACAACTGGGTGCTACACTTGTGTAAATATGGAACAAAATCTGTGACGTTTTGGATACCTTTTTAAATATGTCCACAAAAACATATTCACTTCTAAAGGGCAAACAGGACCAACCCAAAACTAGCAAGGTAATTCTAAAACACTGCTATGTTTTGCTATCAAGGATTATATTGATTAATTAATCAATTGATTGATTGATGACAATGACAATATATCTATTAAAGTATAAACTGGAACACTAAATTAGAGTGCTGTAGCTACATTTGCTGCTTGGTATGAGGAGTAAGCTCCTCACGTGACGGTAAGTGGTGAGGTCAACACTTAAGGATAAAGGATGCGGAAAACTGCAAATAAGTGCAAAATACAACAGATGTTCCCAGTGAGCTACATGTATTAAAGAAACAACCCCATGTTCATTGGCACAATACCATCAGAAAACGACTACAAATTATTTACACAGAGCTTTTACCACAGAGATGGTCCCTGCAGTTCGCGTACCAGCCCCGGATGGGAGTGGAAGACGCCATCATCTACCTGCTGCACCGAGTCTACTCGCACCTGGAGGAGGCAAGCAGCAAGGTGAGAGTCATGTTCTTTGACTTCTCTAGTGCGTTCAACACCATCCGACCAGCTCTCCTCAGCAACAAACTCCTGGACATGCGGGTGGACGCTCCACTGGTGGCCTGGATCAACAACTACCTAACAGACCGCCCACAGTATGTAAGACTGCAACTCACCACATCAGACATCATACGGAGCAGTACGGGGGTCCCACAGGGGACAGTACTGTCTCCGTTCCTATTCACGCTCTACACCTCTGATTTCAGGTTTTGCTCACAGACCTGCCACATGCAGAAGTTCTCAGACGACTCTGCCATCGTGGGCTGCATCAGCAGGGACCAGGAGGCCGAGTACAGGAGTGTGGTGGACAGGTTCGTGGAGTGGTGTGGGCTGAACCATCTGCAGCTTAACGTCGGGAAGAAAAAGGAGCTGGTGGTGGACTTCAGGAAACAGTGGAATCGCCCAGACCCCGTCATCATCAACGGCTCAGCTGTGGACATAGTGGATGCCTACAAATACCTCGGTGTCCACTGGTCTAAGAACACACACACTGTCTACAAAAAAGGTCAGAGCAGACTGTACTTCCTCAGGAGGCTCAGATCTTTCAACTTTTGCAGGACCATGCTGCAGATGTTCAACCATTCGGCGCCATCTTCTACGCTGTCGTGTGCTGGGGCAGCAGGCTGAGGATGGCTGACACCAGCAGACTAAACAAGCTCATCAGGAGAGCTGGCTCTGTCCTGGGACTGGAACTGGAGTCTGTGGTGGAGGTGTCAGAGAGGAGGATGCTGAGGAAGCTGCTCAGCATCAAGGACAACACCTCCCACCCCCTACATGCCACGCTGACGGCCTGTCAGAGCACCTTCAGCCGGAGACTGAGACCACCGAGAGTCACCTAAGAACGCCACAGGAGGTCTTTCTTACCTGTGGCAATCAAACTGTACAATTTCTTTTCCATCTGCAGGAGGGATAAATAGTAGTGTGGTTATTGTTATATGTTGATTGTTTACTGTACTGTGTTGTATGTGAGATGATTGTGTCGTGTTAATTGTTATTTGATACTCTGTTACCCTGGCAAAACAATTTCCTCCGAGATCATTAAAGTCTATCTTATCTTATCTTGTGATCATCATGGTACCTGATTACATCTCTGTTTCTCCCATGCATGGATGAGACTATTAATTAAGGCCTGTATTGTTCAAAAACAAAACCTACCATACATATTTTCAAGAAAAGTGTAACTGCTGTAATGATTCAATGAAAGGAGGTAAATGATGGATGGAAATGTAAAAAGAAAGCTGAATAAATTCATAGAAGTTGATTTTCTATAGGTTGCTTAGCTCACCTATAGCATAAGTTAAGTTTTCTTGTCTTAATCATTCATCTTTTGATTTTGTTTGACATTGAAAGACATCCCGGTAACCCCACAAGGATAAGGGGGTTGGATATTGAATGGATGGATGGATGGATTATAAGAGAAATTAATGATTAGGGATTCCGCATCGCTCCAGGGGGATAGAGTTGGAGATCATGTTCTGAGGTTACGGCTCTGTCATAATATTATTTAAGCTTCCAACCCACATGAACAGAGAACTCTCAGGAGATATTTACAATGATTTATTTAGGACAAGGTGGGGAAGGAGTGAGTGGCGAGTTTCTTCCAGCAGAGTTGTAGAAGCCGTGGTCCAGAGGAGGTCGAGCAGTGGATGGTTTATGCTGGAGCGGGCAGACCGAGCTGAGCCAAGAGGAGAGGGAACCAGATGACGAGGGGAATCAGAGAAGATTTTGAAGGTGGTAAGCGTTCTGAAGTGAGAGGAAACCTGAGGTAGACACAACGGTGGTTAAAGGGCGTGGGAAAAAACAAAGTAGCAAATCAAAAGTCAACAACAAAAACAAGAAACAACTAGAGAATGATAACTACAACAAACATTCAAAAAACACTAGAAACACTAAAGAGGCACTGAGACTGGGTTTTACCGGTAGTAAACAAACACTCACGCGACGAGTAGCTGATCCACCACTCCTCTTATACTGGCCCAGCTCATCAGCGCCAACCAGGCGCACCTGTGGTCGAAGGAGCTCCAGCAGAAGAGCACTGGTGACCGCCTGTGGCCAACTGGAGAAGTGGCTGAAAGAAACTCATACTGACACTTTCGTGGGCTTTGTTTGCTTCGACTCCCAGCTTAGGGGAATTACAGCAGGTCTCTGTATTCTCTATCCTTCTCAGTTAAAAAAAAAATAAACAAAATGTTTTTACAAAATAAGTAATGGAGAGTTTTAAACTTGAAGGGTCTCCACATGCAGACCTATCCAGTACATAGAACACAACCATGACTCTCCTTGTTTAATGCAATATCAATATCAGGGTTTTTTGTTGGCAATGTGTGAACACAACTGAACCGTCGCCAAGTGATCAAAAGTAAATTTTACGTTTCATTTGGAAATCAAGCTCCAACAGTTTGGATGACGCGACACTGGATGACGTGACATGCAGTAACTCATGCAAAAGAAGCTGCATGTAGTGTTTTCAAATACATTTTAGATGACTGAGACTGGCTGAGTAATTCTTTTGTTGGGAATCCAAACTTTATTCGTTTATGCCATATTAAATAATTTTTCATCCCAGTTTTGGTCGTAATCATCATAATAAACAGAAACAGAAACACATTACATTGTCTACATTTAATCAACCCATTTTTAAAATCACTTCTGTAAAAAGGTTTGTGAAAAATAAAAACATGCCTTCAAGAGCCAGCAAGTGCACATCGATACATTTAGAGAGCAGGGTATCCTTTGTTGAATAATGCAAGTCTGTTCCAGAAGAAACCATTATCCTGGGCAGACAGGTAAACTGATACTCATACCAGCCTCGTGGTCCAGCCTCTCTTCACCTGCTGCGACTCACTCATTCACTACTCTGATTAGAACAGGAATGTTTTCAGCTTGATGTCAGTGGGACATGAAAGTGATGAGAAGAAACCCTACAGAGCCGCTCTAATTAAACTGGTAAGACATCCACGACACTGACAGCGATGGCTCAAACACATCATTACTGAAATCGAGTTATGCTATGGATAATGCAAATAGAAATTATAATAGTTTATTTTAGACTCGCTCAGACTTACTATTTCCTTGTATGTTGATTTGGCGACAGTGGGATAATTATAATCTTTCTACAGCTGTAAAAGGGTCGTCTGTGGGTCAAAAGTATCAATTATTCATTATTTTTTCATAAGACCGCTATGTATGCAAAAACCCTTACATATGATAGATGTTCAGGTCCCTTAGCAGGCTTCTCTCAAACAATAGCATTGTAGTTTCTTCAATGCTACGGTAGAAAAAGAGCCACAGATTCCAAATCAGTGTGGATTGATATTACCCTGTTTTCCTGCTACTGAGGTCACTGGCTATTTATGTCATGGGAAACAATCAATAAATTGCTGTTTCTATTCACATTTCAGATAAAGAAATCTACAAAAGGTTTTGCTGTATCGATAATGAAATAATGCTAAAAAAAAAGCAGTCAGATAGACATTATGCAGCTAAAAGTAGCAACTGTAACAGGAGAGAAACAGGAGTGTCATTGAGTTCAGGTGGTGTAGACTTACTTCCTCATTATGTACTATGGTCAGTAAACATGCAACATATTCATTGAAGGTAATGGCTTCCCTATTCCTGAGTGGTAAAATACCAAATTTATAAAACATTCCAGTTAAAACCAAACATATAGTTTATAATGACCCAAGTAAAAACATGGCTCTAAACATGAAATGTGTCAACCAAAAATATGCTTAAAGGAAGAATAACACAAATATAACAAGAACAAGTCAGAAGCAATCTTGCGAAATATACGTACTATGGGGCATTTATCTTGGTGCATTGACAAGACAAAAAACGTAATTTTTCCAATTAACAACAAAGCAGGACACATCATACAAAGCCCTGTGCGAAGGAAACCAACCCTAAACACATCATCAATTAGATGTATTACGGTGGTCACCGCATCATGGTTTGGCGAAGTTGCTGGTAGTAGATGGATGGAGCTAAATAGTTGGCAGTCCTGTAAGAAAACCTGTCAGAGGCTACAAAAGAGACATCCACGTCTGCTAAAACAAAGGTTCCGCCTCCGTCCTTCTGTACAGCACAAAATAAGCCCCCCAAGTATGGAAATACTGTGTTATTTATCCCGATGAGAGACCAGCAGTTAGTTCTATCTGACCTGAACAGGAGAGTAAGGAGGTGTAGAAGTAGGAGGAGGTGGAGTGGGAGGAGGAGGAGGAGGAGAGATCACTGTTCACTGGCGCTGTGACGATCATCAGTCAGCGGACGAGGATGCTCTGTAGTCTGTAGCTCACGCTCCTGTCTGCATCTCTTCACAGGCACCATGGAGGAGCCTAATTAAACGCACATACCCGGCGTGCGTGTCTCTGCTGCTCCGGATATGGGTTGGGGGAGCCGATGATTTTTTTTTTTTTTTATATATTTTATTTACGTTTTTTTTAATTTTAATTCAGGATTTGCGAGCGTTTGAAGAGGAACGGTGGTGGATTCGTGAAGTCTCCAATTAAAAAGGACAACCAAACAAAAACAAGGTAGGACTATGAACAGAAGTCAGCCTGTTTAACGTGGATGCGTTTATCTGCAGGTTCAGTGTTTTTTTTTATTATTTTTTTTTTGGGACGGGGGGTTAATCTAGACAGAGGACAGCTTCCTCTCTATCAGAAACAAGAATGCGCGTCTCTGTTAACAGCAGCGGATCTGATGGATGCCGCTTGCAACGAGGCTGGCAGCTGATCCGTCTGCATTGCTCAGTTGTTGAAGTCAGCCTGTTATTTATTATTATTATTATTGTTATTAAGGCAGAGGGGTGGTTGTACCGTATCTTACCTGGGCAGGTAGGGTGTAGGGGGTCTCCAAGGAGAAACATGTTATGGGTTAGTTTGTCACGAATCGCTCGATCTCTGTGTAGCATTGAAATAATAATAAAAAAAAGCGGTAAAAACGCATCTCTGTGTGGACGAGGCTGAGCGCAAAACGCAACTCACAAAGGAGATGCCGTTGCAGCCGTGCTCTGAAGCCGTGTTGTATTTTGTGTGTACGTATATATATATATATATATATATATATATATATATATATATATATATATATATATATATATATATATATATATATATATCGGCACTCGGCAATAATTATTCTTCTCATAGCGTCGCTGCAATGTGACCTTTCGTGCGCGTTCCTCTGCGGGGCCTGCTCGCAGTTCAAGGACTCGCGCAGCTGAGAGTGGCAGCTCTCAATTTTGACACGCTTTGTTTGTTTGTGTTGTCGCTGCAATAAAGCATCTGCTTCGCCCCCCCCCCCCTATCCCTCCCTCCCTCCCTACGACCAGATTTAGATAGAAAAGCCAAAAACAATCTGCCATGTTGGTTGTAGTTCTGAAAGATGCACCTTTTGTCAGTTTAAATTAGAAGAAGAAGAAAAAGACCCAAACAGAGTGATGCAGTTTCTCAAATGGTGAGATTATGCAAGCACTCTGTACTGGACTGGTCCATTTACTGGACAGATATATGCGTTCAGTCCACTCTTAGTTATTTTAGTTTGATCTTGTCTGTTCCTTGTGTTTAGTTATTCTTTGTTTCTTTAGATTTCTGTTTTTGCTTTCTCTTGTTAGTGTTTTCTCCTCAGCTACCCCTCATTATAAATCAGCAGCATGCTCTTGTTCAACAATCAAGCTCCAGAGCATTTAAGGCCGCCTGTTTCAGTCTCTCCTTGTTGCATCCTTTTGTTACTCTGTTGGTTTACGCTAACTGGTCCCTGTTTTATTTCCTGCTCTTGCCCGTAGTGTTCCCTTTGGTTTTCTAAGTCTTATTAATTCTTCAAAAAATGTTGACAATCAATTTCCTGCCTGAAATCTGCATGCAGAAATATCCGGGCCAATATCTTAACCCAGGACTGTCTTTGTTCAAGCAACTTTTCACCTCATTACATTTATTTGTTGAAATACAATTTCTAAACAATCAGTTTGAGGTTTAATCCAAGTATTTTAGGCTTAAAACTTAATGCAGTTTAGTTTTATTTAAAAAATAATAATCTGTCAAATAGCCCTTTAACTTCAAACTTAAAGCAACACTAAGTAACTTTTCAAGTTTCTTAAAATATTTTCATAACTTTTGTGATTATACGTTGACTTACAGGTCGTTGAATGACACCACTATCATGGCCTGATGGGGTCGGCAACGCTTTGACCGGCACTAAGCTTTGAGGACGTGCCACACAAAAAAACTAAAAATATGCTCACTGCTTTACAGCATACGTCACTTCCCCCATTTCTTATTTTCAACATAATCATGTGACATTGTTTCGCAACAATTAGATTCATTACCTCATCGCTATTCATCCTTCCTACAGCCACTAGAAACAGAAATGTACTTCAATCCAACTGCAGGCGACTGGGAGATCAGTATTTTACGACGTTATGCGCTACTCTTCATGGGAAAGGAAGTCATCATTCTGGCCAACCACTACTGCTTTTGTCCACAGTTGCCAAAATCAACCAAAACTAAAATTTCTTTAGTGTTGCTTTAAAATCAAATTGTCATCTTATTGTATTTGGCCCAAAATGGGACAATGAAAAGTTCAGGCTGAAATAGCTATAAAGATCGCCGCGACCCCACAAGGAGGTTGGATAATGGATTGATGGATGGATGGATGGATGGATTGACATAATATTTTCATTTAAAAGCACAAGGTAATGTGTCCAGTTCATGAGAAGGTTTTAGTGAGTGTCTTCAGTTGTGCAATGAAATTGGCGCCATGCTGCCATGAGAGTGTGGATATGGGGAACCCGACCTGCCACTAGCGATGAATCGACACCCTGAGACTCTGCATGTAAGGTGGTGCCGTAAGAAAAAAAATCTAAATATTTTTCTAATCTGTTGTCTTTCAGAGGCAAATTATGCCAGCAGAATCAGTGTCGCTAACCCTGGTGACGTGCCAGCTCATTGGTCGGACTACTCTGCCCTTCGCTTGCCTCCTCATCTGCCCAGGCAGATCCATGCTGCTGGATGCTCCTAAAAGAGCCACGCCCACACCATGAGCGCCAACGGGCCTGCCCCAGAACCAGCCCCAGAAGCCCACCCCATCTCAACCCCTGCCCCAGCTCCGGCCCCTGCTCTGGCCCCAGCCCCACCGCCGCCTGCCGCACCTGCCCCACCTGCCCCCACATCCTCTACCATACCTGTAGGGGCATTGGCTCAGAAGAAGCGGCAGCAGTATGCCAAAAGCAAGAAGCAAGGCAGCAACGCCAACAGCAGACCACCGAGGGCTCTCTTCTGCCTCAAACTTAACAACCCCTTACGTAGGGCCTGCATCAGTGTGGTGGAGTGGAAGTATCCTTTGCTATGACCTTGTGATGACTGGTGGAGGTAGAAGCTTAGAGATTTCACCAAAATTCCCAGTTTAATTAGTGAGCTCCAAGGCTGAAAGGACTAATCTAATACTTGAAAATACTTTGATAATCAGTTTTTCAAACAGAAATCCTCCAGTGATTAAACAAGAAATTATGCTCTGCAAAAGCCCCTTGAATGGACAGTTTTGAACTATTTTAGCCATTATTAACCTTTTAACATGCAAATAGTTTTAAGAAACTCACTTTTAAGGTTTCTTTTCCCCCTGTTGTAGAAATAACCTCATTTTCGTATTTTGAAGAAAAGTTAGAAAAGGAATGTTGAGAATATGAATGAAGAAATCACAGTCTTGATTATGTTAATCAATAATACTATTATGAAAATGTATGAATAACACAAATTTCCATATTCATTCATAGCACTTAAACAAAATAGGATTAACTTGAAAATGGAAAGGAGAACTGCACAAACTAATGGACAAATCAAGAAAGTTATGGTAAAATTACAGCTCAATCAATAATTATTGTCTACCCTGGTAATGAAGTGTAAAAAGCATTAAAACAAAAAAAATTTAAGAGCATCTCTCTTTGATCCATCCCCTTTTTGATAAAGTTGCATTTTAATAAATCTCCATGTCACACTTAGGTGCCCTACTAACTATACAGTTAAAAAATCATAGAAACTTTAATTTGCACTTTATTTTTTTTAAGTTTATCAGAATGCCTGATTAGTTTCATTTTTATTTTTACGTTTTTATGTTTCCTTGGTTTATTTTTGGTTTTAGGACATTTTCGTGAGGAAACCGTTGTAGTAAAACATCCAGAGTATCATTCTATACCAGATAGAGACAAAGTGAAAGTCACTGTGTCCTAATTCTAGAAATGTTGCTGTGGTCAATCAAACCGTCTCAACGCAATTGTTTGTTAGTAAACAGATGGTTCCATCAGGAACTGTAATAAAATGTTTAAAAGGAGGTTACCATGCGTGAATGGCTGAGGTACATATCCAAGTACAGTTTAATGTGACGCTTTGTTTTGAGAACATCGATGTCTCCTGGGGATTTACAACCAGCACAAATGCAGCTGTAGCTCTATCAGGTGTCCTCATTCGTCCTGCTAAGAAAACATACAGTACATCAGTGAAGCACTTGTGCCTCGTCACAACTTCACTTTTTTTTTGCGTGTGTTTTTTAATGCATTTATCTGTGCAAATGTGATGGATTGACCTTTTTAATAATACATGTATTTTCAGGTTTGCGATTTCACACCACTTTCTGGGTCCCCTATATTAGCTTTAAAGTTAACATTATAAAATTATTATTTTTTTATTTTATTTTTACTAACTTATGGACCTATTTTCTTTTACTTTCTGAGTAATTAATTATTGGATTTCTGGGAATATTACAAGATTATTAGATGACTCATATTTCTAAATATAAACTGTTTTCTTGTATTTTACATTGAGTCAGCGCATTATCGACCAAGGCCTAATGTTATTTTAATTTGCCAACCCAAAGAAAACCATTTATCAAAGAGTTGAGTCAATTGATTAAACTTATATCCCTTCTATTCAAGTCTAAAACCACGTTATAGGCTAAATATCAGAAAACATGTTTTTTCATACTATTATCTTGTTAAAATATAGTATTTTCTTTCAATTTTCTTGTGGGATTTCCTTAACTTTTGCCCTCAGGCCATTTGATATCTTTATATTAATTGCTATTTTTGCCAACTGTATGGCCTTAGCAGTCTACGTCCCTTTTCCTGAAGATGATTCCAACTCTATAAACCACGACCTGGTAAGTACTCTTTATCTTTTTGAAAAGCAGTTTATTTATATAGTGCCTGCTGTTACAGAGCTTCTCTTAAATCTCTAGTCTATGGTATCTTAAAATATGACTTGTGTTATGAAAAATTATGTTGTCCATCAAATTGATGATATAAGATACAAAATTTAAAAAAAAAGATTATTTTTTTTGTGACATGGTGTGAAGAAAAATTATTCCTCTCCATATTTCTGGGCTTTTTCAGGGAGTGGCAAACATATTCACATTCGTTTAAATCATTCTTCAATTAACATTGCACAGGCCCAACAGATATAATTGTCAGTTGTGCCACAAATTCACATTTGAATTTAGATCTAGACTTTGACTGCACCATTCTAACATATTCTTATGGCATTTTCAAAGCTGTAGATACCTCTAACTGGGTTTCTTCCTTTATAACTCAGCATTTACCCCATTTATCTTTCCATCAACTCTGTTTCCCTGTTACTGCTGAATGAAAGCATCCCCAAAGCATGATGCTTCCAACATCATGTAACACTGTTTAGATGGTTTGGGGTTTTACATTTAGGTCAGAACTTTGAGTATTTGTCTCATCTGACCAGAGCATCCAACTCTTACTGCTTGCTCTGTAACCTACATGGCTATGTAAAAATTGCTTACAGAACGGTTTATGGCATTATTTCAAAATGAGATTTATTTTTGCCTCTCTTCCTATAAGATAATATTTGTGGAGTATACAGGTGAGCTGTGGAGTTAACATTGACCTCTTGGCTACTTCTTTCATTAACTCTCTCTTTCACCTTCTCGGCAGTTTAGTTAGGACATTTCTTGGAAGGTTTTCATTTCAGCAAGACTATTCAGATTTTTGATTGAAGAATAGAAACGTTTTCTTTCTGCTGTTCAAAGTTTGATTTACCTTTATTACTTAATTCTGACTTAAACTTCTTCAGTACTTTATCTGTGATCTGTCTGGTGTGTGTATTGGTCTTTATGATGCTGTTTTCTCACTTACTTTCTCAAGTAATCTTTTAAGGCCTTTGTAAAACCACTGGTGTTATACTGATCTTAAACTACAAGAAAGTGTAGAAAATTAGAAAAGTAGATGACTTCTAAAGACAAATTGCCTGATTTTAATTTAGGGGGTTCAGAGTACAGGGTAGGATGCGAGATCTAAGAGCAGATTCTGCATTCCCTTTCAGCTCATAATACTGTTCTACTTATTGTTGGTTTATTTAATCAAAAACAATAAAATTCATTGATGATTTTGGTTTAAGGATTGGGGCTACTATTGCAAGTTACTGCATTTCTCAGTGGTATTTTGGTTGATTGCAGTCGTCTGTGAAGTACTCTTCTGAAGATTGAGCGTTAAAAGCAACAGTAGGACCTTGCATACAATCTGTGTTTTCAATATGTAGCTTTAATATACAGATTTGTTTTGCCTACCCAGAGAAACACTTTGAACCAGTGCTTTATCATGCCACAGCGCACAGTTTTTTTCTTTGGCTTTCTATTTTTAGCAGTTGTTGCCATTGCACCACTCTGTGCACCCTGTGCATTTATGTCTGTATGATGAATTGTGGGTGATGTAGTGTTGTAAGCAGTCTTCCACTGCTGAGGGTAAGTATGCTCTCCAGAAGGCAGACAGAGCCGCAGACTGGAGTGCTTCTAAGAGAAAAAACTAAGCTTAGCGTTAAATAATTAATGAGAAATGTGTACAACATTTCTGCAGACAGATGATTGTGTTTTATGGCTATATTTTAAGGCGCATGCATTTTTAAAGAAAGGTTAACAGTTTGTTTTAAATGACTGAGTGGAGGACGTACGTCTGCACGTGGTGAATTGAAAACGGTACAACTCGTGTTGAAAGTGTGCCGGGCGAACGCTAGTGAAGTAACGAGTAATGCTTCCCACTGTGACCTCCTGGAGGGTGACATCTGGGTGTCTGTTTACACGTCAGTGAGTCTTCAGGGGAAACTGGTTCATCTGAGACATTGCCTGTAACAGAATTATGTTCAAAATTCTGTCAAGTTTAGATGTGAATTCACTGCTAAAGACATCTTTTCACTCAATTTGAAATATCAAAATAGTCTGTTTTAAACTGACGATATCTATTTTACCAAATTTAAATTTTTCTTTAGTAACAGAAATTCAAAATATAAGAACAGCATTATAGTTTTCTCCTAGCCACTCGTTTTGAACAGAAGTGATTTGAAAGAACAATCCTTTTTGACTATTATTACAAAGCTATGTTAATTTTATACTTGCTAATTTTACAGTTGGTTTGGTGAACATTCCTCAAACAAGCTCCATGTGTATATTTTGAACTCAAGATTTCTGTTCCGTGTTGGCAGGGGTTTAAAAAGGGACAAAAATTGGACTCAACGATGACAGGAAAACATGGGGCTGAGATTCTGCTGCTGAATATTGCGATGGAAACAAGTATTGCATTAATCCACTTTTTTCACACTTTAACCCTAATCCTATTTTCTGAGTCTAAAAGGTCTAAAAACAAATTTTACAAATTTGCCCCATTAGCACATGCTACTGTAGTGTTTTTAGTAGTCATATGTATTTCTAGTTATGCACTTATTAATCAGCCAGCAATAATAATTAGATTTTTCTGCTTGATCACTGGTCAGTCTTAATGTTTTTTTTCTTGTCAATGAATGCACTACAATCAGGTAGCTAATGTATATTTTTAAACAGAGATGCTTTTTTCTGCTAGCCACTAAGGAAAATGGTGTAATGGGATATGTACGGGACTTATGTAGATTTATAGAGGTTTCCTTTTTAATTAATCCCAAGCCTTTGTTATACAGAAGTTTGTAAGTGAAAACATAGTTTGTCACCTTTTAATCATTCTCTTGTTACACCTGTCTTCTCAAGCTGTTATGGCTGTTATTTGCTGTATTTGTTACTCCGTTCTAATGAATAGGTATAGCTCTACTCTAAGAGGAGTGCCAGATACAATTTAGGGATCCATCCATTATTAATTACCTGACGTATAACATGCATGACCGGGTCCAGAGCAAATCATTGATGCAACGCCAATGCTTCATAAACAAGGGCATTAAGTTAAGATAAAAGGACGAGCTTACAAGTAGATATCGAATGATTTTTGTTCTCTTTGTGTAAGATGCATGTGGATGAAACTTTGTCCATTTTACATTCAAATACAAATGTTTTTTTGGGGGGTTTTTTCTCACAGTTTTGCTGTGTTGTCTTTAAGAAGTTAGATTTACTTATGTCATTTCAAATCTAAATCACCCTCCAGAGGAAAACAATGCGATTTTTTTTTCTTTCCAGAAAAGGCAGAACAGTGTAAATATTTATAGCGCAGGTGTGCAAGCTATGCGGCAGTTGTTCTGCAAACCTATAGTGTACACTGGAGGAGGTCAAGAGAGGAAAGTGCTGACGGTGTTTTGCAACATAACCAGCATATAAGGCTGTAGTGAACATTATATTACATTCTGCTCTGCTGTTATATAGGCGGATTGAAGCTTGATATGAAACCTGAGTTATGGATTTGGGTGGCCCACTGTGTAAAGCAAGGATCAAATTATATTGCACTGCTAATAAAGCATGCAGAGCTTTACCCAGTAACATTAAAATGTCATGTTGCTTTTAACCGCAGAGACACTAAAACCCCGCATTGAGCTGATGTCTGGAGTTCTGGATGTATGGACTTTTTAATGTTGCGCGTCGTTCACTGATGGAATTACAGTACCCTATATGCAGAATGCTGAGGTGTTGCAGGTCTGCCTGAGTTTTATGCTGCTGCATAGTCATGAAGGCTTTAATAGCCTGAGTCTGCCCGTCTTGTTAGTAAGGCTTGGTTAAATGCAGCAGCTCATTATAAATAGAAAGCAATTTCCTCCCCAGGCAGAACAGAGGGCAAAAGATTGGGGTCTTACTACCACCAGGAGGCACAAGTGAGTAACAGGATGCAGCAAGCACAAGACATTGAAATGAGACAAAAAAAAGAAAAACCTTGTCAGAAAGTCATTTTTTTTATCCAGTCAAGGTCAGCTTGTTCTGTTGCTGTTCTTTCTTTGTTTAGGCATCCATTGGATAATAAGAAGACATGTTGCGTGTGACTGTCTCCTCTAGAATATTTAAAGGGACATGCGGATGTTCTGTAACGCTGCCGGTGTTGCTTTTCAGGTCATTTCTGTCTTATCTGTCTGAGAATCAAAACCCCAGGTGGGAGTCTCCCGCTGAAGGTGGCTCTACACAACAATGACCTTTTCATGGGGATTGTGATTCATACATCTCATTCTGCGCAAGTTAACATACAGCCAGCTGTGTCTGATATCAGGAACTGTCGGTGTTAATATCGTCGTTGTTGCATAACTTTTGTTATATGTGTGGCAGCGAAAGGACATGTACAGGAGAAGGAAAAAACATGGATTTAAGAAAAAAGTGGCAAACATATCCGTAGAGTGTACACTAGTCCATGGCTGCTAAATTCAGAGGATGGCTCTTGCTTAGTTTGGAGAAACAAAGCAGTATGATAAGATATAAATTGCCTTTCCATTGGGGATTCTGATCTTCGGCTGCATAACGTAGAAAATGTGTCTTATAAATAACCGTTAAATGTAGATGTGATGTGAATATATTTAGTATTTCACCTCCCTGTCTTTTCGCTGAATAAAATCCAGGACCGAATCAGAACAATGTGTAGATGTGTGTAGATTTTACCCATAAAACGACTACTGCTACAGAGGTAGGACTTTTTGTACCGATGGAGTATATCTGTAATGGGAGAACGCTAAGCATATTTCAGTGTTTGAATATCTCTAGCAATTGTATAGAAGTAATCCCCCTGCTTATATTGGCACTCAGTTTCTGTTAACATTAAATCATCTAACAATAGTAAGATTTCCTTTAATTGCCAACGCAACATTTTAACTTAGCCTTCTATACTGAAAATCCCAAGGTTTCACAGAGTTTGTATTCAGAACAAACAGTGAGGGTGAATATATATAAATAAAAATCTTTATATTGGAATATGTAAAGTTAGACATTTTGCTTAGCATTTTTGTTCTGAGCAATCCACAAGTTGCAGCTACCCAGAGTTGTTGATCATCAATTGATTGAAAGTTAGAATGGAGCAGAAGGTCAAAGGCAGCAACCACTTTTTTATAATTTATTATTTTTCTTATGATACTGCTTTGGCTTTAATTATTACAGATTTAGATTAGAAGGGAATTTAATTTAGTGTTAGAGCTTAACCACTATGAAATTGTTAATATCCTTGTTAACATCTTGTCTGATGTGTCCAATACAGAGAAGGTCATTTCTGATTTAATTTACATTTTAACAGCCTTTGTGATGTTGTGCTTATAACTGCTGATGATAGATTTCCACCATCAAGCTGTTTACATTGGAAGGAGCCAAAAAAGACCCAAAACAATACAGTTTTTTACTTTTATGTTAGAGATTAATAGAAATTTTACTTTATAGACATAAGATTTTTGGCGTTATTTGTGTATTTTATTGCTAAAAATGCTGTTGTTTAAATAGATTTTTTTTCTGAAAATTAAACACTTCTAACCATTTCGTCACATTAAATCTAAATCCTTAATTTTATTTATTTTTGTATTCTATATTTATTGATTGAGGTATCTCATTAAGACTCAAGGTATTAATAATAAAAAAGGACCTATTTTAAGTGGAAATCCAAGATAATGATATTTGTTTATTAACGTTTTCCAAGAAACCTCTAAGAAATTAAAATGTTCAGTGTACTTGTCTTTTTTTTCATTTCTTTTTAATAAATGAAACAAAATCAAGCTTTGTATCCTTTTTTATATAATGCCTGGTTTCATACTATAATTGAGTTATAGTTTTAGAGATCTGAGACTAGAATCGGTCCTGCAGGTATTATTTATTTGCACTGCACGGTTAAAAGTCAGTGCAGAGAGCAAATTAATTACATATAATATATGAGAGTTTTATGGTTTATGTATGAGTGTTTTGGCTGCACTTAATAATGCTAAACAGTGCCAAAATGTACAAGTGTAGGGCGAATGAAACAGTTGGCTCTGTGTGTGTGTGTGTGTGTGTGTGTGTGTGTGTGTGTGTGTGTGTGTGTGTGTGTGTGTGTGTGTGTGTGTGTGTGTGTGTGTGTGTGTGTGTGTG
>JAVLVB010000349.1:4022717-4037545 GCA_032876305.1 Orestias chungarensis | reverse complement strand
ATGTTGAATCTGTTTCCCTGCATGTGTGTGCAACATTGACAGCGTAACTGCATGCAAGTGTGTGACTGGGGCAACAACAGAGTCGCGGAAGTAAAAGACAAAGTGAGCACTGTTTTAGTTATATGTAGATAATTTCTAAATGCACAACCATAATAATGTAAAAAGTCAAGGACTTTTTACATAGCCTAGCAAAAGTGTTCGTAAACCTACAAGTTTATCAGATTTCTCGAATTATAAACACAAACCTAAATTTATTTAATTATTTTTATTTCATAGAACAGTAGTTTATCATTGTGAAGTGCAAGAAATATGAAACATCGTTTTTGTTGTTTGTTTTTACTGATAAAAATCTGATGCTTTGCACATGTATTCAGCACCCTTTACTCTGATACCGATAAAAAAATCCAGTGCAAGAAACTGTACTTTGAAAGCTACCTACTAGTAAATAAATACCAACTTTGTGTAATCAAATCTATTTAAATAAACAAACAGCATTGTGGGGAGATATGATGAGCAGACTCTAAAGCAATAAAAAAACAGTATCTCAAGCTTTAAAGAGCTCAAGGATGTTTCTAAATATATAAAAAAAATTAAAAAAGAGGATGGTACTACCACAGATCCTATAAAAGATGTTCATCCAACTAAACAGTAAGTAGTAAGGAGAGTGGCAAGGTGAAATATAGTTGATAAATATAGTCCAGACTAATATCCTGTTTGAAGTTTTCCGCAAGTCAAATGGGGACCAGGCAAACATGTGGAAAAAGACATATTACTGGGTCTGCTCAAAGCCGAATGACATACTGATAAAGGAATAAAGGGGAATGTGAACAGGGTTGCATTCAAATGTCAAAGAATAGTAGCTCTCAAAGACTGGATGTTGGCACCCCTGGTATAGGTGATGTTTTGTTCTAGCGGGTTCCTATCTTAGGTGAGGACGTGATAAACTGTGGCTCATGAGCTCTGCAGACAAACCACTCCAAACTGCTAATCTACTCGCGTGGCACTCTTGTCCGCTTAGCTAAGTCATGTGGCAAGTTACGTTGGAGTGTGCACGGTTCAGTGGGTGAGCAGCATCATCTGTCATGCGTTGAACTGATCAGCTGTGAAACGAGCAGAGATGTGCCTGTAGATGTGAGTACTCACCCTGTGGTGAAGAAAGGCCAGTTGTGGCTGTGGGGGTTGGTGGAGGGACCTATGGGTAGTATGTTACTTTTTTAGTTGAATAGTTGAAAACGTGGTTATGCGTGATGAAGCCTCTTAATTGCAACATAAGTGAATGGCAGCAAGCACAGTAAACATAGTTACTGCTTACGCATTGCTACAGTGGGTCATTTTGCAGCAGAAAAATATAAAACCAATAGGAGATATTCACGGTCATCTTCTTTGATGACTTGTCGCTCCTCGTTTTCTATTGCCGCAGATAGCCTAACATGCTGATTTATGAGTAGATTACTGTATAATTAGAAGGGCAATGGTTATCATTTTCAATTATATTTAACATGCCTTCCTGATCCATTAGCCTTCAATGTGCATAAATGAATTTCAGCTTTGAATGCTAAAATTGTCCTAACAGTGCGTTACGTGTTAGCACCTGCTCCTCAATTACTGCTGCATAAAATAAGAAGATAGCTATTTATTTCAGCACCATTTGAAATTCGCTTTCTTTCGTGGGCCTTCTCGTTGCATATTTTAGGAGGCTATGAAAAGCTGAGTAACGTTTCTCTTTTTCTTGTTTACCAAGAGCCGAAAACCACAGCAGCAGTTTACTGTCCGTTCTGTGGGCTCTTTGTTGCCTCTAAAATTGGTCACTCGTCTCTCGTCACTTTCTCTCTGTCCGCCACATGAATGGCTGTGTTCCCTCTACTCCCTGCGGCTCTAGAATGCTCCATCACAGAGGCAGCAGCCCTAAGCTTAACTCGGTTTTATTGCAGCAACAAAGCGGCCCATGTCGGTTATTTTGGGCTAAGTACTTCTCACAATCTGCTGTTAAGTGTTGGGTAAACGATCCTGACTGCCTGCAGTGCTCTTGCAGTTGTAGTGTCCGCAAAGATCACAAAGTTAAGGACTCCCTCAAGGACAAGAGTTAATTATCTATATAATAATAATAATAATAATATATAAAGGAACTTGCCTAATTTTACTCGCTGTGTTAAAGGTTACATTTCTTACTGATTGTATTTAGTTTATTGCCTGGTGTTAGGCATACGGTTCCTTGTAAAGCTTTAATTACAATGAAGCTTTTTCACTTTTTTTACAGCTGCCAATATTTTGTTATTTTATTGAGTTGAATTTAATAGACCAAGACAAAGTAATGTAGAGTGGGAATTGTGAAGAAGGAGTTTTTACTTTTAAAGCGAACCTCTGCCCAGGTTCCATCCATCTTGCCTTCACCTCCACCCAGTTTTGTTGTACTTGCTGAAGAACATTAGGCCACAAGGCACGATGCTTCCATCGCAATGCTTCTCCATGATGACCGCATGTTCCGTGTGACGGGCTGCATTACTGTTTATCACCCATAGGATTTGGTTTGCAGGCATGCGATTTCAAACATAGTTTAATCTGACCAGAACGCTTTCGAGTTTGTCTCCTTATGGGTTTTCTTTTTGCCATTCATGCACCTCATCCTTGTATCTCCTGTCATGGGTTTCTTGGATGCTTTTTCTGATTAATGCCCTACCTACTCAAGCTGTCACTTTAGGTAGATGGCCATGTCCTAGTTCATTTGCAATTGTGCCTTCCTCATTTCATTTTCAGATGATGGATTGACCTGTGCTCTGTTAGATGTGCTTTTCCTTGTCCGTTATGATTCTGCTTTTTCAGTGATGTTCTCAGTAAGATTGGTAATGTCTGCACAGAGCAGATGCATTTATCCTGAGATTAAATGAAAAACATATGGACTGCATTTATTAATTATGTGACTTTGCAGTTGGTTTTCTTTTAAGATATCAGGGAATGTGAGTTGAAAATCCATGCATGTAGGGCCTTTTTATATTTATATTAGTAAAAAATCAAAACATTGTTTATTTACAATTATACACCATTTTATTTGTTTATCAGACACAATTTCCCTAAAAAATTTATATGGTTTGTGGTTTTTAATGTGACCAAATGTGAAAAAGGTCAAATGTTGGGGACATTGTCGAAAGCCACTAATTATATTGAATACCAGGTGTGTAGAGAGTTAACACGCATCTGACTCGTGAATAAATAATAAGGTGCGTCTCTCTGGCCTACAAGAAGTTGCGGGACTGTTTTACAAGCTGAGCACCTATTCAGAGTATCCGCCCACAGTTTCTACCACAGTCAAACACACTTGCCACGTTTGTGTGTGTGTGTCCTGTCAGACATCCAATTGTCCTCAACCAGATGGCTTAGATTTCCTGAGTTGCACTTTCATTGGTTTTCATTTATTAAAAAGTGATTTGGCCCTGCGGCCTTCTGGTGCAAGACATATTTTCACAGTTTCTCACAACATAGATTAATAATGCCTTGTTTTTTTCTATGATGTACAGCAGTTTTCCATTGACAAGTTTACATATATTTTTCTTAGATCTGGCATTAGATGTTGGCATTTACCTTGCTCCTGTCCAGACTGTCAACTCCTGATGCATGTTTGACAAATAGGAGTCATTGAATTTTATTTTTATTTTGTATACTCAGAAGCCTTATACCAAGAAATATATACTAGCTGTATTTTTTCCCCATCTATTTTTGTGAAAACCTTTTATATGAATTAAAATATAGTAAGTAACTAAATAACTTTTTGCCTTTTGTGAGAGTCAGATATCATCTGTACCAAAAGACAGGTTTACTTAGGATGTTCTTTTGAAATATGACTCTTAAATCTAATATAGAAGAAGAACTGAATCGCCTACATTTTAGTTTAGATGGAGTTCATTGTTTCATTTCTTGAAACTTTTTGTCATGGTTATTGTTTGAATATGGGCATGTATGTATTTGATTATTACTTTTGAATGGGCTTGTAATATTGAGTATTTGACCTTTAAACATGAAAACCAAATTTTTAAGTCACACTGTTTATATGTTGAAATGTTAGAGAGCTAAGAACAAACATTTTCCACAAGCATCATGTGGTATATGCTTGAAGCTCTTTTAAGGCATGTGAGAAGTATTATTTCATGGGAAAAACACAATGAAAAGATCAGCCAGTCCTGTGTACATTCAGTTCAGGGCAACATGTGGGGAACCGTTTCTTTTGGTGGAGATTATGGGCCAATTTAAAAACCTAAGAGAAGTGAGTCTAGTCAAGGAAGTAGATTGTTTTTTTGATGTTGTGATTTATAAACCTTCCAGTGGACTGATTCTTTTACTATGATTCCTACAGATGATACATACTAGTTAATGTACGGGCAAAGTTTTATCATTAGAAATACACAAAAAAAAAAAAAATCAGACGTAATTAATTTGAATTAAAGGAATATTGCCAGATAAACTGAAAAAGTATCAACAGTAAATTATGGAGAATTGACCAGATTCTCATAGATTAAGATGAAAAAGCGATTTGGATAAGTAATTGTCTAAGGAAAAGGAGGTTGGTAGTAATCTATATTAAATTCTGAATACCTATTAAGTTAAGTTGTGCATAAAATATTTAGAGCATGAAATATCCAAAGGGAATACAAAAGAAAAGCAAAACTATCAGATTAATGCAAGGATTATCTGCTTATGCTAGTTCCTTCTGCAGGCCTGGATCAGAATACCATCAAAGCAAACGATCATATCAAACACAGCCCGCTCCGGGTGGAGCAACCGCGTGTTTATATTGATATATATTGATTTTACCAGTGATGCTTCACCTGACGCTGTTGCTCCACCCGGTTCACTGTCTTCTGCCATCTTTAAATTTGGAGCGGGCAGTATTTGATAAGATCACGGATCGATTACTCCACCCTGTGACGTCATCATAACAATTTTTTACTCGTACCAACGAGTTCGTGTCCAAAGAGAAAGGACGAGTTCGTAGTCGTAAAAATTAGAGTTGTATTCATAAGCTTTTAGATTCATACTCTTGGACTTACAAATATTTCAGCAGAATTTAGGTACAATAACTCTATTGACATATTATTACGAATACGTACGTTAGAGCTGTGCATACACCTTTTTGACAGCGATCTTACTCCATATTCTTTCCAATGAAAAAAAAAAATCTACTTCTAGAGCTACTGTTCAATCTAGGTGTTGCTAATCCTATATTTTTCTTTTTGTGTTTTAACACTCATTGAATCAGTTTAACGAAACCAGTGTTTTAATACCTTGATGCTGGAAAATATATTTTCTCATAATCAGATATATATAATAATTCTCATAGTCAGATCAAACCCTTTACTTGTTTCTTTTAATCATTATTTAATTGCTATATTTTAGTAAGTCTAAGAAGCATTCGCTTTTGGTTGCATCCTGTGGTAAATAAACTCGTTTTATATATATATTGATCCTATGTTTTCTTGAATATGACGTAGCAATGCTGCTACAAACTCATTTTTCTAATTAAGTTTTTTTTTTGCAGGAAACGGTTGAATATGCCTTCCTCATCATTTTCACGATTGAGACCTTTCTGAAGATTATCGCTTATGGTTTGGTGATGCACCAGAATGCGTATGTGAGAAACGGCTGGAACATGCTGGATTTTGTGATTGTGGTTATTGGGTAAGTCCTTATGTCTTTGAAACCTGCTTTCAACATATTTTTTTCATTTTATTTTTATGTTTGGTCTGAAGGGTTTTGTTATTTAAGCTAAATCTTTTCGCCTTCATACAATTTGACAGTATTTGCGGGTGGAGAAGTTAAAGTTGCTTAAGCCTCTGTTCCGTGTGGCCAACTGCTAATAAAGCCCCTCAAACACCCACAGTATATGACCCAGAAAAGACAGAGAGAATAAATCAGAGCTTTACCACCACTGGAGTGAGTCACCATCTCTCCATTTTTATTCTTCCCTCTCACATCTTTCCCTCTCCTTCACTCAGTCTCGCCATCCTGCTCTGTTTCGTCTCTGCTGCTTGTTGGCAGTATTATCCCTAATATTGCCTTTAAAATTTAAAGTTAAAGCAAGTGCGCAAAAATAGCAAACATTATGTATTCAATTAATTTTACCAAACTGAAACTGCCTGGATACGACTATGTAACCATTCAGTTCATGCTGATGCTTTTACTGCTTGAATCTGTACTTGTCTTTGGGTGCAGCACAGCAAAATGTGACCTTGACCCTCAATTATTACGTTTGTTCCAGTGCAAGTAAACAAAATCCTCGAATTACATAAAAATATGATGACAACCAACACAGCTTAATTTTTAGTTTCATGGTTTTGATGGTTCCTGCTGTTTAGCTCCCCAACCCTCTCTAACCCTTATTTCTGTGTCCTGCACAGTCTCATCTCATCATCTTCATCTTTATCATGCCCACACCCCACCCTTTTCTTTCTTTACTTTCCCTCTGCCTGTATCTCTCCTCTAATACGCACAGTCCGATGGGTAGCTGGGTCAGATCTCTGTCTGTGTGCCGAATGCGGTGTTGCTGTGCTGCCATCTAGTCACATGCATCGAAGGCTGCCCCTGCTATGAAGAGTGACTGTTGCCTCTATAAACCACTAAAATGACAAACCAAGATAATCCAGCTTGTATCTGATGTCAGAGGTGCAGTCCTTTTTTAGACAGGGTTTAGTGCAAGTGTGTACAAATGAGACAGCATCTTTGAAATGTTGTGATTCATGCTTTAAATTTATGGTATGTCTAAAGTCTTCACCATTTGTAGATTATGGAATGAACAGTGCTATTAAAGCCTACTCTTACTCCAGACTTATTTAGTGGTTACAACACAATTTAATTAACCTGGTCAGAGCTTTTGTTTAGAGCCCAGAACCTACCTAATAGATATAAATTTATATGCATTAACTGTATTTGATAGACTGGAGGGTTTTTGATAACGTTGCTTGATCTTGGCCTCCATTCGATAACAACGCAGTCCGTGTGCTATAAACAAAAAATAACTCTTTCTCAACCAGCAATATATAAATGTATGAATACAATTTACAACACTATTTATAAGTTCAAATATTTTTCAGTGAAACAAATACCACCTTATATAGACATGTTTGCAAGCTACAGTCTCTTCTTTAGCTTCTAAAAAGGCATAAAATATATATTGGCCAGTGATTGGCTTAATATCTTTCTTACTAAATATTGCAAACTATCTTTATAGCTGTGTCTACTGCTTAATATAACCATAATTAGATGATATAAATTTTAGTTGGTGTGGAGCTTAGGAGGCCAAATACAAATATGTTACCAAACATTTAAGATAGATGATAGCATCTAGCATTTAGCTTCGATCGAGCTTGCTTGTGAAATTGATTAAGGCAACTTGAATTTGGTTGCAGACTCTTCAGTGTTGTCTTGGAATTTCTGACCAAAGATGATAAGGGAGAAGGTGACGGAGACAGTAGCCATCCGTCCACGCATGCACATGGGGGTAAGAGCGGGGGATTTGATGTTAAAGCCCTTCGGGCCTTCCGTGTGCTGCGACCCCTGCGGCTGGTCTCAGGAGTACCCAGTAAGTGAAACAATGTAACAGCTTGCAAAGAATTTCACACTGATTTTTTGGGTTCGTTTTTTTCTTTCCTTGTAAAATCCTCTTATGTACAAGAAAACATAAGGTGAATAAACCCTCACGGCAAGTCCAGATGGTCTATGTTAAGGCCCTGAGGACTGTTAACCAAAAGAACCGCTTAAAATAAATAAATAATAATAACAAAATGTTATATATATATATATATATATATATATATATATATATATATATATATATATATATATATATATATATATATATATATATATATATATACACACACACACACACACATACATTTTTAGCCTATTAAACACAACAGTGCAATGTAGGCTCCCTTATGTGATACAAACACTCAAGATTTGCATAAATTGTTTAAGCTCTTATCCATCTGGTGCGATGTGTTTTAATATTTTGTTGTAAGAAACATCAAAGCACTTTTATCATTTCATTATATGTCACGTGATTGTTTTTCCTTTTTCCTTAGGTTTACAGGTGGTGTTGAACTCCATCATTAAAGCCATGGTTCCTCTGCTGCACATTGCCCTCCTTGTCTTGTTTGTCATCATCATCTATGCCATTATTGGCTTGGAGCTTTTCATCGGTAAAATGCATGCAACCTGCTATACAGCCGGCACAGGTGAGACCTCTTGGTTTTCTTTTACTTATAAAAGTAAATCCATTTTTCAGTCAGTGAACAGCTTTTTTTTGGTTTTCCTTATCAAGTACAGAGTTTGGACAATGAAGCTGAAACACATTTTAATGTGGTAAGTTTCATGAGTAAATTGGATCAGCCTGGTGGCCAATCTTCATTAATTGGATATTGCACCACTAAGAACAGAGTGTGAAGGTCCAATTAGAAGGGTGAGAGCACAGTTTTGCTCAAAATATTAAAATGCACACAACATTATAGGTGACATACCAGAGTTCAAAAGAGGACAAATTGTTAGTGCATGTCTTGCTGGCGCATCTGTGACCGAGACAGCAAGTCTTAGTGATGTATCAAGAGCCATGGTAGCCAAGGTAATGTCAGCATACCTCCAAGAAGGACGAACCACATCCAACAGGATTAACTTTGGACGCAAGGGGAAGCTGTCTGAAATGGATGTTCTGGTGCCAACCCCGAATTGTATCCAAAAAACATAAAACCACGGCTGCCCAAATCACGGCAGAATTTAATGTAAACCTCAACTCTCCTGTTTCTACCGAGACTACCTCGGGAACTCTACAGGGTCAATATACATGGCCGGGCTTCTATAGAAAAACCTTCGGTCACTCGTACCAATGCCAAACGTCGGTTTCAATGGTGCAAGGAGAGCAAATCTTAGACTGTAGACAATGTGAAAAATGTATTGTTCTCTGATGAGGCCACCTGTACTGTTGTCCCCACCCCCGAGAGAGTCAAGGTGTAGAGATGCCCCCAAGAAGCATACCACCCAGACTGTTGAATGCCCAGAATGAAGCATGGGGGTGGATCAGTGATGGGCTGCCATATCATGGGTTTCCCTTGACCCAATACTTGTGGATACTAGATGTGCAAGTCACTGCCAAGGACTACCAAACCATTCTGGAGGACCATGTGCATCCAATGGTTCAAACATTGTATCCTGAAGGCGGTGTTGTGTATCAGGATGACAATGCACCAATACACACAGCAAGACGGGTGAAAGATTAGTTTGATGAACAAGGAGGTGAAGATGAACATCTCCCATTGCCTGCACAGTCACCAGATCTAAATATTATTGAGCCTCTTTGGATTGTTTTGGAGGAGCGAGTCAGGAAATGTCTTCTTCCACCAGCATCAGGTTGTGACCAGGCCACTGTCCTGCAAGAAGAATGGTTTAAAATCCCTTTTACCACTGTGCAGGACTTGTATATGTCATCCCCAAGACGAATTGATGCTGTATTGGCCGCAAAATGAGGCTCTACACCAGTGGTTTTCAACCACTGTGCCACAGCACACTAGTGTGCCGTGGGTAATCGTCAGGTGTGCCGTGGAAATTATCTTGGTGAAATTGGATAATTGTTGTTGAGCATTTTTGAAGTGGACATGTTAAGTGCAATTTGAAATAAGATATATAAAATATGATAATAAATTTATATGTTTGTGTTTATTTGATTAATATTCAAGACACTTTGATAAGAATCACTATAAATTTAATATATCCGACTATAGAGAATAATTTGTTTAAATTTTTGGTTGGTGGTGTGCCTCGTAATTCTTTCAATGAAAACAATGTACCTTGGCTCAAAAAACTTTGAAAAACACTACTCTACACCATACTAATATATTATTGTGGTCTAAAACCAGGTGTTTCAGTTTCATTGTCCAACCCCTGTACATCTGTGTAAAGCTTTTTCTACATTGTTTTAGGAAATCAAGTCTTAGCGGCAATTTAATTTTTTAAACAACATTTCATCTTGTTTATTTGGAGGTTTATGAACAATGGCTGTGTTGAGAAAGTCTTTGCCCCATTGACTTCTTCTACTGTTGAGCCTGTGGTGTGAAACAGTATGAGGCCAGGTAGTTTTGGTATTATTTTGTTGTTTTTGCGTATTTCCCTTTAATCATCAACTAAAAACTAGAGATCTCTCGATACAACCTTTTCACGATATTGCCCTTAATCATACATACTTTTATTACTTTAGTAGTGTGAAATGTCTTGATTAAGTGATATTTTTTAAACAGAGAACAGTAGTTTACAACAGCCAACATCGTTCCTAATTATTGCCATTTGTTAGCAAACCTTGTTGTGATCATGTGGGTTTTGTATTTTGAAAAAAGCTGTTAAATTGAGATGCTGGCATTGATTAAATACTGAAACAGACTGATTGTGTTGGAGTGCTGTTATCAGATAATTATATACGGGGGCTAATATAACCCAATATTATTCCTCTGCTGACATTGGACCAATATCTGATATTAATATTGGATGGGAAAAAGAAATCTTCCTTTTGTCTGTTCTTAGGTGATCTTTGATATTAGAACGTGTTTAGTGATTGTATCAAACCTTTAGTAAATAGAAAAAAAATCTTTTGGAGGAGTACATTTTTACAGCACTTTTGCTACTTAAAGTTACTAATCAGTTGTTTAGCATCAACATTTTTAAATCAGAATAAAGCTTCTATTTACATGTCTGCAATTAGGATTAATCTTTTTGATGTTAAATGCAAACTGATGTTAAAAATGTAAATGTAAAAACTATTAAATCACATTTAAAGCCTGATCATCAACGCTGTCTTTTTGTAGATTTGATTGCAGAGGAGGAACCAGCTCCCTGTGCGATCTCAGGGCACGGGCGCCAATGCCCCATCAATGGCACACAATGCAGAGAAGGCTGGCACGGTCCCAACGGGGGCATCACCAACTTCGACAACTTTCTGTTCGCCATGCTGACTGTGTTTCAGTGCATCACCATGGAGGGCTGGACAGATGTGCTCTACTGGGTGAGTACTGCTCTCGCCTCACATTTTAATAACCTGTAACTGACACTTGTCTTCAGCATTAACGCATCCCCAGCATCAGTAATGTGACTGACAGAGTGATGATGAAGCTGCTGATCATTTGCTAAGGCAGCTTTTATCACTCACATGTGATTGATTGGCTAAATGACTGAAAACTCATCAACCTGTAACTTTAATACTGTTCTGGCCCCAATAAAAATTATTACAAGATCTGTTTTGAAGGAGACATGTTACATTCAGGTTTTATAAGCTTTTCAAAGTTTCCTAAAATTTATTTTATCCATTAAATTATTTACCCATTTTCTCATTAATTCTTTAGATTTTCTTGAGCTCTATTCAGTCAATAGTTTTGAAGTATTTGTTGCTGCTTTATAGAGAATCTCACGGGGAGGGATATCTTAGGTAGAAACCTAGATTTAAGTTTCTTTGGCCTACCACCACTTAAAACAATGTCAAAGTGTTAGTGCATTACAACTATAAACTGTGTTTCATCATCAATTTGTAAGATGTAAATGTAATAGTAAATTTAAAAATAAAAACAACATGGCCTATATCTGTATTCCGGCCATGCTCGTGTTTCACTTATGCTGCTAATGTGTTTCTTGTTCTTTGTATTCATAACATGTAACACAGAAGTGGATTCTATAAATTAAATAGCCCCTAAAATCTAAGCCATACATGTTTTAGATATGTAATTGAAATAAAACTGGTAAATTTCTGTTGTTTTACCTAATATTTTTATGTAACTTTTTGTTTGCCTATCAAAACAATCAAACACTATTCAATGGGTGTAAAAACGTCTTCTATGCACTGTTTACTTTGATATTTTAATAGTTATTTATTGTTTCGAATAAAATACCAAAGTTTTCAAAGCTGGTAAAGGCTTGTGAGCCTGATGAGCACCAATCTAGCTGTCAAGTACAGTTGTTGGAGCATCATGTTATGCTGCTGTTTTGCTGTAGGAGGGACCGGTGAAGTTAATAAAATAGAAGGAAACTTGAAAAAGAATACTACCTGGAATTGTAGATTCAGCAAAGCCAGGAAGTTAACGATTAAGCACAATATGCAATATGCGTAATTATACTATTTAGTTGCACTGACTTTGTTCTTAGAGAGAGCAAAGTTTTATGTTTTGAAATGGCCATCATGGAGCTCTGAACTAGATCAAATTGAACATTTCTAACTGGGAACTGATGTTTTATTTTCAAGCTGAGAAATAGTAAAATGGTTCTGACAGTGTATTGTTACTAAGTTCATTACAACCTGAAGTAAATTATTTAGAGTTATCCTAAATGTGCTAAAAGCAATGCAAGAAACAAAGCAAGAGCTTCCACTGGAGTTGAATGATGATCTGAAGCAGAAGTTGGATCGAAAAAGGATGAGAAGGATGAGAACTGTACTCTGAGCTGGGCCTCTGTCAGAACTGTACCCAGCTAATCTGAAATAGATCTCTGAATCAGATATTTTCAGAATGTCGCAAACAAAGTGGAATCACTACAATTTTTTGTTTCTAGAAACAAGAACAATTAAATTAAGTTTTGTATTTTGTTTCCTTTTAGTCACCTGAATACTTTTTCTTTTTATAGCTTGTTTCTGTCTGTTCTGCTCTTTTTACTCTGTTTTTCCTCTTTTCCTTTCTTCTATTCTTTCCTTGTTTGCTTCTCCAGATGAATGATGCTATGGGCTTTGAGCTTCCATGGGTTTACTTTGTCAGTCTTGTGATCTTCGGCTCCTTTTTCGTTCTTAACCTGGTTTTGGGTGTGTTGAGCGGGTAAGAACCTTTTTCTCCTTGAAGACAGAGACCTTTTGCTCTTTTGCGGGCTGCAGGTTAACTGTCTTTTATGTGTGTCTGTGTCTGTTAACTAGCTGTTCTTGGCTCCTGCAGGTCAATGATGCCATAGGATGGGAAACGCCCTGGATTTATTTTGTCAGCCTGATTATACTTGGCTCCTTTTTCGTGTTAAACCTTGTGTTAGGTGTGCTAAGTGGGTAAGAGGCAGTTTGAGGAGTGCGTTTGGATTGCAGTGTGCAAAGCATGTTTCTTTGTTTGGGTGGATATTGATTTAAAAGGCCCTTGTTATGCTGATATTACGGTTAACTGATGATTAGCTACAGATTACAAGTGGTTGTACAATAGTTGTAGTAATTTAATTAAAAAGGTAAAACTCACATACAAACAATATGGATTCATTATACACAGAGGGATATATTTAAAGCATTTATTTCTCTTAATAAAGTTGGTTAACGGCAAATATAAACCAATATTCAGTTTCTGTAAATCTGGAAATTGTTTAAAATCAATACAAATATTTTTATTACATAAAAGCTGACCTGCTGTTCAGTATATCCATGTATTGAACACTATAATCAATCAGTACTTGGTTGATGAGGAATGCGACAGATGTTGTTTTTTCTACAAATTTTAATTCCACAGTTTCTTCCTTTCACTGAACTTTCACTTAATATACACTGTTACAGCACTCTGTGATTTTCTCTTATGGCTAACTCTGCTCACGGACTGTGTAAATTACTTTCTCCTGGAGAATCGCTGTGTCAGCAATCTTGTACATACTACTATACTGTAGATTAGACATATGCTTCAGGATGGGGATACTTCTGTGTTAAATTAGCATTTTTTCATTTAATAAGTAAGGAAATCTTGTGTTTCAATTAGATGCAAGTAATAATTTTCCTAATTAACAATAGTAAAGATTCTAACTACATCACATTTTATAAAACCTTTAATATTTAATAATTAAAAACGAATAAACCTCCCATATATATTATGATTTGTTCAGCTGCCCCTGTTTTGATTTTGAAGAAATACATCCTGTCTATGGCAACTACATTGTGAGCATTTCTCCCCTCAGCCTATCCCAAACCCAGTCATCTTCTGAGAGGAAAATTCATCTTGTTCTTTGCCCTTCACTCCCTCTTTGCTCCTAAGCTCTCTCAAACCTTAGTTTTCTTTCCTGGCTCTGCAGAGCAGGGTTGGGGTATTACAGTAGATTTAAATCTGGCTCTCTGACCGGTAGGAAAGAGAGTTTATTTTTCTTTTTTTAGAAAAGCCATTAGGGTTCACAGAGCTATCACACCAGGTGGACCAGCGGTTCCTGCTGAAAGCTTTAGATTGATTTTATCTGTTTGCTTAAGTTTTTTATTTCCTTCAAATCTAGTTATTTCCTTTTCATATGCAGCTTTCTCAATACTGAGGAAATTTCTTGTTCCATCTTGTGTTTTATTTCCCTGAATGTTGTGTAAGGAATCATGCAATAACTTAAGGGGCTAAATATGAATTTATGTTAGTATAAACATTTTTCAAGTTTTGTAGTTTAACTATTTAATAATTCCTATAAACTGGGATTTATGCAAGTGTTGCATGTTTTTATAAAACCGTCTGTGTGAAGAAAATACCTTTTCTGTATTTAAGACCTTGCCTCAAGGATAGCCTATGTATTGCTGGACTCTATTTCTAGAACGGTGCCATCTCTGTTAGGTGCGTATCTCCCTCCAGTGGCAAGAGTTCAGAAAAAGATGGACACTGAAATATTGAGCAAAAAACGCAGATAATCTAATGCTGGATTATACATATATATATATATATATATATATATATATATATATATATATATATATATATATATATATATATATATATATATATATATATATATATATATATATATATATATATATATATATATATATATATATATATATATATATATATATATATATATATATATATATATTTATATATATATATATATATATATAT
>JAVLVB010000349.1:3994326-4022617 GCA_032876305.1 Orestias chungarensis | reverse complement strand
AGAGAGTTCTCCAAGGAGAGAGAGAAAGCTAAAGCTCGAGGAGACTTTCAGAAGCTGCGTGAGAAGCAGCAGCTGGAGGAGGACCTGAAGGGCTACCTGGACTGGATCACTCAGGCTGAAGATATTGACCCTGACAACGAGGACGAAGCAGAGGAAGGGAGCAAGCGGAACCGTAAGCATCCATCCTCGGCTTCCTCTCTCTCACAAGAAGCTCACATTGCTGACCAGAGCTTTTGGGAAAAATATTCAGCAGCATTAATTTTTTTTAGGCTTCACTAGATTAGTAGCACATTTTCTGTGACCAAATTAACCTGTTGCACTACATGCAAAACTGGAACTTAAAAGCTTGACTCAGAACTGTTCAAAAAGTGACGCTCAGGTGATTTAGGAATAATAAAATTAAAAGACAATGTTGTGCATTTCATTCTGAATATTAAACAGTGAAATTAAAGTGTTTGTATTTGTTCAGTAATACCTGTATATTTGAATAAACTTAAAAAGTTGATTGCTTTTAAAAATAGGCGATTTTTATAATCACAATAATTGATTAAAAAGAAATACTAAAAGGTAATAAATGCTAAAGTATTTTTTCTGGACTGTTATAGTTTTGCAGATGACTTATTTAATGCAGACATTAAGATATTTGTATTCCATATGATGTGTCATACCATACATTATATGCTTGAGTTGCGCTTATTTGTATTCCCTGTGGTTTATTAAACTATTTAGCTTGTATTTAAACTTAAGGCACATGTTACCATGAAAATGTAAAAGCTAGACCCCATTCAGAAGAAACATTTAATCCACAAATCTGCTTGACTCAGTACCTGACTTTGAATTTGTGTTTCTATGTAAGTGCAGGTACTTATAATGTTTTCTATACATTTTGCAGATAGACAAGGCATCAACCAGAGTAATCTTAGGATAATGTAACACACTAAATGTTTATTTTGTTTTAGACACAAATATATATAAAATATATATAATTTAAGTTTTCTGAATCTTTTATTGAGTTGCAGAGGCAGGTGGATCAAACTTTTATCTACATTAAACAGTGCATAACTTTTTCAATTTAATGACAGGAAAATATCTGTTTTCTTGTTCTGAACATTGAAATTCAACCCAGACAAATTTCATTACCCATACTCTTTCACATCAATAAAAACTGTGACGATAAGTGCAACATGTATTAATTGAGATGTAAACCATTCACATGGGGCAGATTGAGTATTTTGAGGTGTGGTCATTGCAAATTGTTGTCAGCAGGAAAAATCCAACCTTGAGTTGGATGTTTGGAGAAAGAGGAAGATAGCCTGAATCGAATGAACATTCATCCTCACTTTAACAGTCGAAACCATTGTTACAGGTGGTCAGACAAAACCAATGAGATGTTTCTGAACCCGAGTGCACAAACTGAGATTATTTCCACTTTCGGTCTGTCTGGGGTTGAAGCAGAACAATGTAAGAACATCCTGAGTTCATCAAACAGGAAAAATCGAACACATGTGTTTAGCAGCAGGAGAAAAAGTCTTAAGTTCTCTTAAGGTCCTCTTTCTGTAAGCAGCCTCCCCCAATGAAGAAAGACAACTCACATTGGCCTAAGCTTTTATTTAATAAACATGATTATAGTTCATTGCATCATCTGCATACTCATGTCATACCATCATTCATTTCACTCTAAACATAAAAAGACCAGTGATCCACACCCATCTGTACAAAAATCAATTTTCATCCAGCCTAAGTGTCAGTCATTAATCCATGAGTCTCAGCAGCTAACATGTTTGCATGTTGGTCCTGCTCCTCGTCGTTTTCAGATGCTTCCTGTGACTAACCGCTCTCCATCATTTTTCTGCCCTACTCAGTGTCTGCAATCCAGTGTGACTCCTGCTGCTTTTGTCATTGTTGGATATTGATATTTTGAATACTATTGTTGTCTTGTGGTGCCCGTCTGCTCTGACCCATTTTGATAGCAGCCCGTTCTCGCCCTCTCCCCCACTCTCCCCATGTCTCTTTGCTGTGGCATTGTGTCTGAATGCATGGGGGCTTGCATGCATTGCACATGAAGGGGTGACTCTGGCTGACCTCACCGAGAAGAAGAAAGGAAGGTTTGGGTGGTTCAGCCAGTCGTCCGACACTCATGGTAAATCCTGTGGTTTTCCCTCCAGCGTTTTCAAGCTTTAGTGGGTGTTTGTGTGCACATATTGTCCGTCTATCTTGTTTTAATCACACTTTGTAAGTGATATTTAGAAAACATTTTCGGTATGGATTGTCCTACGTTTGCACAAATTAATCCTGTATAGCAAATTAAGAAATGTTATCTATTGTGATTTTATTCTGAAGTTCTTTTGTGTCAACCTCAACAAGATCAAAGTATTCTCATGAGAATATCATAATATCTTTATTGTCCCTGTATTTGAAGGTTAAACTTTCCACTATTTCGTAAAAAAGCGAGATCAGACCAAAATAAAACAAGATCCTTGAATATTTGAAAATATTAAAGCCCTGAATCATTCTTCGTAAAAAGGGACGGAGATGGTGTTTCCCTCATGAATGAAACACTTTTTTAAATTAAAATTAACGTTCTTAAATTGCCTACTTGTGTGCAGATAAACCCTGTAAAACAAGCCACTTAAATCAAAGCCAGACTCAAAGCCAGATGGAACCAACTGGAATTACATTTCCTAAATTAATTTAAAAAATCTTAAAAGCTTTGAGAACATGAGTGGTTGATATTACTTTGCATGGTATCTTGCAGGCTCAGATGGAAAGCAGTTCCTATTAAGCAAACTCTTGAGAGAAACGTAGAGCATTTTATTCATTTTACCTTGAGGGGAAATTGTTCCAGCCAGATGTTTTCCATAAAACCGAGCATTGTACTGCACTGCACTATAGTGTACCTGAATTTTAGAATGCTTCACTAATTGAAATTTTTGTAAAGTAAAGTAACCTGTACAAAGACTAACCCTGAAGCAGAACTCCTTCATTTAAATCCGTTTTGATTGTATTTGTTCTAATTATGTAATATAATTTCATTTTTTGTTGTTGTTGTAAGATCTTGACTTTATGATGCATATTTGTGAAAATACAGATTTTGTTTCAGAACTATTATATAATTCCATATAGTGGCTGTCCTATATCCAGGTTTTAAACCATTTCCTGCATTTTATAGTGTTGACTAAAGCTTTTGATGTTTCCAGTGTCACAAAAATAACATCCCTTGTGTTTATTCTGACAAATATTGAGCCTGAGCGTGACTGTGATATTTCTAAAAGAGCTCCAAATTTTTAGAAACCAGCATTTTCCATTAAATTCAGAGGGTGAAGTCTGCCTTCAGCCTTTCTGTTCTTTGAGCAAACGTTCATTCTCACAAACCATGAATGAACCACAGACATATGGCAATGTTGTAATGTTTTCTGTCATCTTTTAAACTTCTGTCTGGAGCTAAAAATAGTTAAGGTGGGTCTTTTTTTATTTAGTAATCTCACCAAACGATTGTGGATGTTATCAACTAACCATGGTGCATTCACTGTTTTGTAAGAAAAAATAAAAGATTGTATCTTTGGCAATATGATCCACAGTCAAGAACTTCAGAATAAAAAATGATCAGTCTCTAGTCATTTAGCAATTTATTATATTACTTTTAAAAAGTCAATACAGACAGGTTTAGAGTATGTTTGAGGCTTTGCATTGCTCAGTGGTGTATAGCCAGTGACATTCATCATTGCTCCCTTGACCGAACATGTTAGTTGATAAAAGAAGACTGATTTGTTCGATAATACAGCTGTGCATGGTAGCAGCCACTTAACATACTTAACTCCCAGTGCCCTAGTTTAAAACCAGAAGTCTGAATATAGGAAACGGGGCTAAACCCAGATCACGACTCCAGCAGTCAGCACTGTTTTTAGAGCTGAAAGCTGTCTGAAAGCGCAGGAATCAAAGACAACTTACTCACATAAGCTCAGCTGAAGCATGCTTCCTTACCTGAATCTAAGAGTTGAGACATTTCACACGACTTATCCACCGTCGCCACAGTCTGTCTTTATATTGTAGTGTGGCAAGTGTTGCATCTCAAAGACAAGGTAAAGGAGCTCCGGCCTACTGTCTGTAAATGTCTTCCATATCTTTTGAGTTTTGGCATGGGTCACACCTGGTATGGCAGGTGTGTGTTTGCCTGTAACGTGACTGCCTTACTGCACCTCCAGGATGATACTGATGATAACATAAAAACAGCTGCTCCTTTTTTTCCCCTGTACGAGTGCTTTAGTAATGCACTGCCGCAAAATCCAAGATGTCTGGCTTTCCCGTATATTGTTTAGTATTGAACAAGCTTTTGAATTTTTTTTTGTGTGTTTTTTTTCTTTTTTTTTATAAAGAACCCTGAGTAGGCATTTTATTTTATTTTTTCTGTTTTTATTATACGGTTTGTATCATTTTAATGAAAAGAATATACTACATTGATAACAATCAGAATGGGGTTTTATCGTTGCTAATCATTGCTTTCTGTGCTGCCGCAGCAAGCGTTCCAGCCAGTGAAACTGAGTCTGTGAATACTGAGAATCAGAACGGGGAGGAGGAAAAGACACCCTGCTGTGGACCTTTGTGGTTAGTACACTACAGCAAACTGCTATTGTACGATGAAGCTGTTCCACACGGCTTTGAAAAGTTTAACGCATAATGTAATTTCATAACATCTACCTCTTAGTAAACTCTCTTTTAACCAAATTTTTCTTTTTCTTTTAGTCAAAAAATCTCAAAGTCAAAGTTCAGGTCAGTATTTCTGTTATGATGTATTTTATGCTGAAAAAGCTTCTAGGATAAGCTGTGACTCTATTACTACTGTTTCATTTGCGGCTTTTGTTTTACTTTATACATAATACATTTTTTTTTGGGAGGGAGGGGGGGGGGTTATAAAGCTGAGCAGCTTTATAAGGTCAGCATGTACCATGAGGTATTTTTAAAGAAATGCCTTACTCAGTGTTTTTAGCTCATTTACTGTTCAGTATGACTTGCAAAATTTTACTCACTGTCCCCCTGAGGCTTGGACAGTAGTATTAAGACTGTATTGTGTGTATATTCTTAGGTTTTAATATTTTATCAAATCCTCTTCTCTTCCAGTCGGCGCTGGCGCCGCTGGAACAGGTTCTGCCGCAGGAAGTGCCGTCTGGCTGTGAAGTCAGTTCCTTTTTATTGGCTGGTCATCATCCTGGTGTTTCTCAACACGCTCACCATCTCATCGGAGCATTACAACCAGCCTATGTGGTTAACCCAAGTGCAAGGTATGATCTGAATTAACAGATGTGCATTTATCTGACAAGGACCAAGCACAACTGGAACCATAGAACAATTAACATTGAAATTGTTGTTTTTTTGTTTTTTTTTGTTTGTAATTATCTGGGTAGCCTTTTTCTAAATGCTATCTTCAAATGGAGAAGCAAAGCTGAATTAATAATTGGAGATGAAGAACAAATAGATAATAAAGGGGTTGGAATACGTTGAAATTAACACTGTAGTTATTTAGCTGCACAAAGATGGGTTTTGTGCAGCTAAAATAATAATTCAATCAAATCAGAGTTAAAAATGTCCCTGTTGAGGTTGCACTGATCTTTTTTATGACTTTTGTCTTAAAATCTGCCTTTGAGATGTGGCAAACAAGGTGCTGCTGGCCCTCTTCACGTGTGAAATGTTGGTGAAGATGTACAGTCTGGGACTACAGGCTTATCTTGTGTCATTGTTCAACCGCTTTGACTGCTTCGTGGTGTGTGGGGGAATCACTGAAACCATTCTGGTCGAGCTGGAAATCATGTCTCCTCTTGGGATTTCTGTTTTCCGCTGTGTTCGTCTGCTGAGGATCTTTAAGGTCACACGGTGAGTTCATTTTCTTACTCCGTGTTTGTTAGTGGTTCTCCTCACTGGGCAGTTTATTTATTCAGGTAATCTCTTTTTTCAATCGGCCCTCACAGGCACTGGCAGTCTCTGAGTAACCTGGTGGCATCTCTACTCAACTCGATGAAGTCCATTGCTTCCCTGCTGCTGCTCCTCTTCCTCTTCATCATTATCTTCTCCCTGCTGGGCATGCAGGTGTTTGGAGGGAAGTTCAACTTCGATGAAACCCAGACAAAAAGGAGCACCTTTGACAACTTTCCCCAAGCTCTTCTCACTGTGTTTCAGGTATATATATTCATTTTCATGTGAGGTTAGTCAAAACATTAGAAACAAGATGTTTCTGCATCAAAGTTATAAAGATCCTTGAAAATATGCATATTCCAAACCATATCCCTAACTTTTTACTCTTTTTGTAGACAATGCTATACATTTGGAAAGCCTTATTTTTTTTAACAAATGTTATAGATTTAACTGTGTGCTTTAGGCAGCTGTTTTCAAGTAACACAGTGTTTAGAAAACTAAACAAAAAAGATAGATGTAAATGTATTCAGCCTCCTTGAATTAAAGTATTGTAATGCTTTTAGATCCTGACGGGAGAAGACTGGAACGCTGTCATGTATGATGGGATCCAGGCATATGGAGGTCCCTCCTCCAGTGGGATGGTTGTGTGTTTTTACTTCATCATTCTCTTCATATGTGGAAACTGTATCCTAATTTATTCTGACACTCCTGTGGCTACTGAGACATTTTATGTGGACCTAAACAGTGGTAAAATGTTTGCAGTGTTTTTTCTTTACTGACCTTTTTACTCAGATATCCTCCTGAATGTCTTCTTGGCTATTGCTGTGGACAACCTGGCAGATGCAGAGTCTCTTAACACAGATGAAGCAGACAAAAAAGGGTGAGGCCTTGATCTTCCTATTTCTTTAAAGCATTTTTTATTTTTATTTTATTTTGCAACATCTGTGGAGGCATACTGTAATAATGTGGCTGTGATTTACAGGGACAAAAAGGATGATGAAAAAGATGATAAGGTATTGCCACATTTTGTTTGGCCACCAAACAAAAAAGTGATACATCAATGTATTATTGCAAATGTTTTATGTATAAGTTGTTTTATTTTTATATAAGGAGGAAGAGGATGAGGACAATGATGACAATGGAGCCGATGAAGAAGACCCAGAAGTACCATCGGGTCCTCGGCCGGCCATCGCTGACCTGGTTAAGAAGGAAAAGATCATTCCTATTCCAGAGGGAAGTGCCTTCTTCATCTTCAGTAAAACGAACCCGTAAGACACATTTACATCCAAATTAACCAATGCACCACATTTAAAAACAAAATGTGTTTTACACATCCAGCCAGTAAGATTCTTAACAAATTAAAAGGACACAGACATAGTCAATGACGCAGTTATTTATGTTCTCCGAGCAGGGGGTGAATAATGCTAACAGGTTGCATCTACTGTAGTATCTTCTCTAACTTATTAGTTTTTCTTCTTTCTTTCAGGGTGCGGGTGTTTTGCCACCGACTCATCAATCACCATATATTCACCAATCTTATCCTGGTGTTCATCATGCTCAGCTCAGTGTCGCTCGCTGCTGAAGACCCCATCCGAAACTTCTCCGCCCGCAACATTGTAAGTGTGCAGAGGTTAATGAAAACATTTTTTCACAACCTAAACACATTTTGTGCAGAAAAATAGAAAAAGTAGCTCTGTGGATAAATAATCTTTTCCGGTAATACTTTTTTATTGGGGCACTTTTTAATCTCCTAAAACAGCCCACTCTTTGAGGGTGGAAGAATACAGTGGGAATGAGTAAAATAATACTTTACTTTGTAAACTGTAAATTGCCAGTTTGAATCTGGCATTAATCTGGTTCTGTCTCCCATAGTATAAAGCCAGGAGATGAGGCAAGTTATTTTTTGTTGCGATAATCATTGCAGGTTAAATCCCAGTGCTCAAAAGAAGATAGAACTACAGATGAAAACATCAAAATTGCAGAAAAGGTTGTAAAGAACTGCTTCCAAATGTATGCTACAAAAAAACAGCATAGTAATGATAGTAAGTGGAAATATTGTCATAAAAAAGTTAAACTTTGTTTAATTGAATGTTATTGTTTTATGTGGGACAAAATAACACTTGTTAAGATGTTAATGTTGCTAATAACAGGATGGAAGGGGAAAAAATATTGTAACTTCGTTAATGTGCCAAGCTATTGGCGCTGGAGTGAATTTTTGTTAAAAGCAAGGTTAAGCTCCACCTTTATGTCGCAGATCTTCCACTTTGGGTTTACTCTTTTTCAGTTCACCTTATAGGGATTTTCCTCATTACTCCAGTTAAAATTGGAAGACACTGCATTTCTCTGCATAAATTCCAGCATATGCCCAACATGTTTTGCACATATTTCTGTATTAGGCCATCCTAACTGATGCAAAATAGGATTTAAAAATGGGCAGAAAAAAGTTAATGTTTTATTTTTTAATGATCAGAGAGCTGCTGGTTCTTACCGGTTAATTAAGGCTTTCTTCAAATCTGCATGTATAGAATCTTAGTGCAGGAAGAATGTTGCAATGGAGCTACCAAATCCAATAGTGAAGATTGTAAAACGCAACAGATTGTTTGCTTCTTTATTCTTTATTCTTTATTTTCACAAACTTAATACCAGCTTATACAGAAAAAAAAAATGTCTTTACGGTTTGTGTTACGCAAACAGTTTAGGGTTTCTCTTGATAAAATGTACCTATATATGTATAAACATGGGCTGGTTTTCTCCTAAATCAGGAGTCAGGAACCTAATGGTCTAGAGCCATGAGTTGCTCTTTGGACCTTCCGCTAAGGTTCTTTATAACTTTTGCAAAAAATGGTAAATAAGTAAAAAAATTTGTTAAATATAGAACTAATAAAAAAATATTTTTTCATTGAATTGTTCGAATGTCTACACAGGAATTACACAAAAAAACTGATACATTTTGAATCTATGTTCATCTATGTTGTATGTTGCAAACTATGTGATTTTTCACATATTTTTCTAATGTAAACATCATATAGAAGACAATTTATCCATCCATTATTTGCATTTTTTACTTTATTAATGAACTTAAAAAAACAATATTACAACGATCGTCAATTTCACCATAATAAATATATACCAAAAATTAGAAGTTCTTTGTTTTTAAAAGGTCATATAGTATTGTATTAACTGGTTGTCAGGCAAAAATTACAATGTCAGGATTGTAAATGTTGCAAAATTCCTGAGCTAAATGCATGCAGAATGCCTCACTTAATGTAAATAAATAAATAAAAACAACTCTATATACCAGATATATACAAAATAACCCTCTTTGACCAGTGGACATAATATGGAAAATATAGGACAGAAATCTGGGCATAATAAAAGTGAAAGCATTGCTTTTACTTTTAGGTTCCCAAGTTGACGATCTACTGATCAGTTTGTTAGCTGCAATGTTTAAAAACTAAAAGATTTAAGACGAAATTAACTAATGGGAAAAATATATTCCTATAAATATATTGCTTTTTGGTGGCGCCACATGGCTCAGTGGTAGAGCCGGTGGAACATATACATCAGCCTTTGGTAAATTGCAGTCAAACACTCCCTTTTAATGCATCTGATACTGTGGACATGACAGGTAATCTCTAGCAAAGCAATGAATTTTAGCATGTCAGAACATTTTGTAGGATGAACCTGCCAACTTAGAGACTGGATATCAGCACCTCTATCCACCTGTTTGGAGTAGCAAACATGGCAGCATGTAATGTCATTTGACCAGTTTTAGGCTCTCATATGCCCACACCGTGGGTTGGTGTGGTTAAGTACGCTATTTTGTCTGTTTTCGTTGTAAAAACGGACAGTAAAATCAACCCCTACTCCATCATCATTGGCGGCCCTTCTGTTGAAGCTCAATAGGATAATAGTAAGGTATGTTTAGAGTGGAACTACTGGTGTCATAAATCACAGTCAATTGATTGGGGGACAGAGAAACATCTCTGCTTGAGACAAGCATGAGACATACTAGTGTGTCACGTTTCATATTAAGTCCCCATTAGCATTAGCAGCATGCTGCATCAGCTGTTCTTCCTAGGATCAGGTTATAATAGAAAAGACAGATTACATGTACAAGAAGAATATTGCCGCTCAGTGAAAATGAGGTAAAAGACATTTAATCCAAGATGTTTTAAAGATTACAAAGTGTTAAAAAAAGAGAAACACATGAACCCTCAACAAAGGTAATTTACTTTGTCCTTACAATGTAGAACAGTAAATATTACACACATCTTCATCCTAGTATACTGATTATACAAAACGGATGCATCATAAGCATGTTTTACAAAATATATTTAGTTTTGTTCATTTGATATGTTTGCTAAAAGTGTTTTAGAGAGATCGTACCTGACAAGGTAGGGAATGACCTGAAAAGTCTTTTAAAGCAAACAACAGACAAACGGCTTTAAGCATTTATCTTATGAGCTAAATCCAGCAAAAAAAAAAACGCATTGACGTCCTGTTTGTAAATTCTCAGGTAGGATGTCTGACTTTTCCTGCATTTCAAAGCTTTTAAATGCAAAAGTCTCTATGTTTGATTTTGTAAACTTTAGAAATTACCTCTTGGTAATCTTCTTTTGTTAATTCTTAGAAATATTCTCCTTTCTCTCTTCTTGTTTATAATGTATAAAGCTGCATGATGACCTGTCTTTGTTCAACATCTACATTGCTTTTTGCAGATACTTGGTTACTTTGACTATGCTTTCACCGCTATCTTTACTGTTGAGATCGTGTTGAAGGTAAATGCCCTGTGTCCCCTGTCTGTGCTGTCACTAACCTTTTTCCAATAACACTCCAAACGTCTTGTTGCCTTCCAGGTCCTAGGCTATGCAGATTATGTCTTCACTAGTATGTTTACATTTGAGATCGTATTAAAGGTAACCCCATAGAGTGACAAAGAGAACCTTGCTGCATTCTCTCCTTGTGTGTCACCTGCCACTCAGTGCAACCTAGCTTGTTTGTTTCCTTTCTCTTATTTGCTTTTAATTTTCATGGCACCTCTTTTAAAGAAGTAAACAATGACTATTTTGGACTTTTTGGTTGCACACACTAACATTAATGTGAGATTTATTAAATTACTCCAATTCAACAGCGATTTATGGGGGAAGGAAACATCACATGAACATGACATTATACTCACTTGGGTGTCACATCATTGGGGCAGTCATCGCTGAAATAATTTGTTTTTGGTGGAATTATGGAAAACATGATGCAACCTGTGCTTGCCATACATCAAAATTTTATTGGGTGTTCCACCATTGGGGTATTGGCTGAAGTTGAGGTTAGGGTTTGTGTTGTAACAGCATAAAGCCAGCTCAAGTCAAAGCTACAAACTTCCATGCTTTTCATCATACTGACTGCACTTCAGAGTATCCATAAAAGAGGGGGCACAACCAACCATGTTCCTGCTGAGCATGGTTCAGTCTGCTTTCCCCGATTGGCTGAATATTAATGTGAAGTCACCTCTGCAGCTGCTCAGGGTGAAAATAATAAACATTGAAAACTTCACTGCTTTTGACCTTTATACTCATCAGTGCTCTTAGTTAGCAGTAATTTGACTTGACCCTCTGTGGGGCTTCACATTTATATCTGCCCGGAAAACAATTATTTTACTTTTATTATTTAAAAAAGAAGAGTTATTTTGGCTGGTTTTTCTTTTGCTGCCTGCTGAACTGCAAAGTTTCAACTGGGAGCTGCCTCCAGTTTATTCTAAGCATTTAAAGAACATATTAGAATGTGCTTTAAGAGGACGGTCAACATGAATGTGACAGTAAGGCCATTTCTTCTTTCCAATCACTATAAATAACACTCTTGCAGGGTTGAATTCATGGCAACGAAATGCATGTTTGTTTGCCTCATTCCATAGTGGATTGTGAAAGAAATGACTTACTACTACATTCATGTTTGTAAGGGCCGTGGGGGTGGCGATAGTAGATTTAGCCTTCCTGCTTCACTACTGTGAGCTCGCCACCCCAAATAAGAGTGATCTAAAAGAGTGTGGACAAGTGTGCGCGTGTGTTTGACTGCAGGACTCTTGAGTGTTGAGAATATTCCTGTTTAAACTGTTTGTATCGGCTGTGTTTGAGTCCTCTGAAGTAAAAAAAATTTAACACTGTTGCTGTATATGATAAAACTGTGCACTTTGTTTGCACCTTTAATACCTTCTATCATTTCCTCAGATGACAACATATGGAGCTTTTCTCCATAAAGGAGCATTCTGCAGGAATTACTTTAACCTCCTGGATCTCTTGGTGGTGGGGGTTTCTCTTGTCTCCTTTGGCATTCAGTGAGTAAAAATAAATATTCTATCTGCAAGCAGCTATGATAGGATTTAGGCTTTCTTTGCAAGTCTGTCTTTGCATTCTTTTAGAACTAAGTAATCAGATTTCCAAAATTCCCAATCAGTAAAACAAGAAGAACTGAAATTTAAGATCTGAGACAAAATGGTCTGTAGTGAAATTGACCAGTATTACCATTTATTGGAGGTTTGGAAGGTTTTCATTTAATCAAACTAGTGAGCCTTAATGTGCTGTGAATCTATTTGTGAACAGATTCATTTTATTGCACGAATCCATAAAACTGAGAGAATTACATAAGATGGGTTCAGTAGTTTCCTCTTAACAAATAGCAAATCTCAGTTTTTTAAATTTACGTCTAGAACATTCTTACATCTAATGAAACATCTCCCCAGTGTAAAGTTCGCCACTTGTGATTGTTGTTTCTCCTCTAGGTATACTGGCAGAGTCGCTGCACAAAGCAATACTAGTCACTCAAATTGTGTAGATGTTTGTGTTCAGACTGTTCAGACTAGTACTGTAAGCTTTTTTATACTCAGCACACAATGAGCATAAAAAATTAAATGTAGGAATACTTCATAAAGTACTTTCTGAGCTTAGACATTCCTAATTGCCTGAAACAGCAATCTTAGATAAGTTTAAAGACCAAGTAACACATTTGTTGTTAAATGTGTATTTTCTTTTGTCAATGATGCATTTGATTTTTCTGAGGAATAGATACAATTTTCTCATCAAACAGAAATTTTTGGTACTTAATACAAAAAGTTAAATTTTTTTCCCCTAACCTTTACCCAAAATATTTTTAATAGAAAAATGCCACGATTCATAATTCCGCTTATTTTACAGATGTTTTCAACGTTTCCTTTTAGAAATTTTCTAAGTAAATGCAGTGATAACGTAAAGTAAAGAATATCCTACAAAATTGAAAAACAGCCGCATTCTTTTGCCTCTTTTGTTCTTGGATGCCTAAAATGTCACATGAATGTGAAAAACACAACTCCTAAGCTAGCAAATAACTTGTTTGGATGTCATTGCTGACTTTTAATTGGTTTTCTCAGGTCCTCTGCCATCTCCGTGGTGAAGATTCTTCGTGTTCTTCGAGTGCTTCGACCCCTGAGGGCCATCAATAGAGCCAAGGGCCTTAAAGTAGGATTGGAAAACATGTTTTAGCTTCTACACTAAAACCAAAACAGTTTTTGGGTCAATCTGTTAATATATTGTTCTCCTTATTCTACAGCATGTTGTACAGTGTGTCTTTGTGGCAATCCGAACTATTGGCAACATCATGATTGTTACCACTCTGCTTCAGTTCATGTTTGCTTGTATAGGTGTCCAGCTATTTAAGGTGAGCAGCTCTCAGTTTTAGGACACTCTCACTCATTTAGACAAATCAGTTTGAAATTAATTGTACTTATTGTAAACACAAACTTCTTTTTTACTTCATAGGGAAAATTTTACCGCTGCACTGATGAGGCTAAGTCCAGTTCAGAAGAATGCAAGTAAGTTTTAATTTTCTTGTTTCTGCAAAGAACATTTTCTTAGTTTGTCCCTCATTTTCATACTTTACATAATTTTTTTTTTCTAGAGGCACATACATCCTGTATAAGGATGGCGATGTTAACCTGCCAACGATCCACAGGCGTGTGTGGCACAACAGTGACTTCAACTTTGACAATGTCCTCAAGGCCATGATGGCTCTCTTTACGGTGTCCACATTTGAAGGCTGGCCAGCGTAAGCCTTAAACATTTTACTATCAAAGTGCGCTGAGTCTAGATGCTGTAATAAAATGCATAACATTGTTTTCTGCTTATTAATGTGTCCCTTTAGGTTGCTCTACAAAGCTATTGACTCCAACAGGGAGAATCTGGGACCCATTTACAACTACCGTGTGGAAATTTCCATCTTCTTCATCATCTACATCATTATCATTGCTTTCTTTATGATGAACATTTTTGTGGGTTTTGTCATCGTTACATTTCAAGAACAAGGAGAAAAGGAGTATAAAAACTGTGAACTAGACAAGAACCAGGTAAAAATTACAAAAAATTCTGTTTAAAGATGTGTTCTGGTCCCAATTAAAGCTCAGGTTTTATCTCACATCTTTTCTCAAAACCTTGTCTTGAATCTCTGGGGTGTTACTTGCACAAACAAATAGCACTAATTAGATGTTGGCTCAAACAGGAACATCAGCTTTCACTAGTGTCAGCAATTTTCTTTCATTTCTTCATCAGGTCCCATTTTTCTTACAATTTAAATGTAATCTTTGTCACAAATCAACATGTAAGTGGGGAAAAATATAGATAAAGGAGTCGTCCATTGTCTATACTGTTTATAAGGCGGGCTGGAGTTTATATTTGACTTGGGGCCAAACAACACATAGCAGCACAGGACAGATAACCATGTAAACACCAAAGGGCAATTGGGAGAACATTATAAACCAAACAGTCTTTTTTTTAACTTTGGGAGGAAGGAGTTCCCATATGCCCCTTTTCCACCGAGGGCTGGTTCCGTGCCTCGGCTAGAGCCGGTTCGCGGCTGGTTTCAAGTGCGAACAAACCGCCACAAGATCACAACAACACTTTTTAAGCTTGTTAATAATTTGCTCACCACTGTGCTCATACCCTCCCGCAGCCATCTCTTGCTGGATGTATTGTAACAACGGCTTGGTCCTTGAAGCCCCCTTAAGATTTTTTTTGCATTTTGGTGGAGAACCACACGGCGACAACTGCTGCTTTGACTTCAGGTCCATTTTGTTTCTTTTGTTACACAAGCAACTCCAGTGTTGTTTAAAAACTGCCGCTCTTTACTCATTTTTTTAAGGCTATTAGTTATTCCTTAGCCTCGCCCCCAGTCCCTGACATCACATCGAACCGGTTCTTTCCTCTGAACCCAGAAAGAGTTGGTGCCCATCAGTTTGGAACCAGTTTGGTCAGTGGAAACACAAAGAACCGGTGCTAACTCTGGCTCTAGCACCGAACCAGTACTGGAACCAATTTGGTGGAAAAAGGGCTTTAGAGAACCCATAAATGCATGGGTAGAACGTGCAAATGACATCCAGAAAGACCCCAGCTGGAGATTTAAACTCAGGGACTTCTTGTGTCAAGGCAACAGTACTACCAACTGTGCAGGACCTTTTTCTTTTCAGACCTAATTTATTATTTTCTGTGGACTGTGGATATGAAGCCCTATTTTATCATGTTTCTAAAAAGGGACAATCTTTATTAACAAAGATGGTTAGACCCTGTAAATGTGCCAGATTTAGTCAATTCTACTTTTATCTGCAGTTCATGACCTATTTATTTTTAAGACTTATTAGCCAAAAATAAAAAGGATACATCGTATTACCAGACAAAGACAAACTTGTTGGAATGTTTTTCTAATGATAGGACATGTTTTCATAGTGTGAAACTGCAATGGCAAGATTTTACATAGTCTGTACATTGTGTAGTATTCTCCACATTTATGTGTGATGTTAGCATTGCCTTAATACACAAAGAGTGGAAAACACTTTGTCACTGACTGCTCTTTAAAAGTTAGGCATTTTCCTGCCTGCCTCCAAATAACATAGATACATTTTCTTCTGTAAATGCATACATGATGCTTGATTTCACAAGTGAAAACTTTAGCTTATGGGCATATATGCCTTTGCAATCTTTTGGCAAATTTTGCATTGAAATGGCCACATAAATTCATTTAATCATGTCTTTGTCTGCTCAAATTCATCTAAACTAGCCTTTCTGTATTGTACATTTTACAACATGCATCTTTATGATACAGTTCTAAGGATTTGTGTGATTGGACAGGCAGATTTTAAAGGTTTTTACCAAGAACATGGTGATTGGTTAAAAACATGACATTTACACTTTATGTATATGCCTCTGTGTAGCGTCAGTGCGTGGAATATGCTTTAAAGGCCCATCCCCTGAGGAGATATATTCCCAAGAATCCATACCAATACAAGTTCTGGTATGTGGTGAACTCCACTGGCTTTGAGTACATCATGTTTGTGCTCATCATGCTCAACACGCTCTGCTTGGCTGTACAGGTAAGAGATAAAGCAAACACCTACTTGAAACCAATTAGGTTCTTAGCAAAGCCTCTCTGTAAATATTGTCAGTGATGCAAACATGATATGTAGTTGCCTAACTACCAAATTTGCATCTGTTAGGCTAATATGTTCTGACTATTACATGTCCTTTTCATACAGTTAGTAATGATATAAAGTTGCCTTTTTTTCCTTTACCCTACCTATTTATTTCCATTTTCAGCACTACGGCCAGTCAGCACTTTTTAATTATGTCATGGACATCCTCAACATGGTCTTCACTACTGTATTCACTGTGGAAATGTTTCTCAAACTCATTGCATTCAAACCAAGGGTGAGTCATAATAAATAAAGAGGCAAAACTCCTTATTATTACTTAGATAATTTTAAGTCTGTTCAAGTAATGTAATAAATTCTTTATATTTCTGAGAAACTAGTTGAAAAGCAATTGTTTAACTAGTATGTAAACTTGTGTTGATAAGAGGGGTTGTGCAACTGCAGTGCTTATCTGAAGATGACCAACTGTAAATAATAAGTCTTGTTTGTTGGATAAAAAAAAAAGAGATAAGTTAATTTCAGAAAAGTCAATTTTCTGGAGATGGATGAAATGTTTTGCTGTAGTTAACCCAGGTTATTCATAATAAAAAACTATAAAATCCATATTGGAGATATAATAATCAAACTCTTCTTATATTTGGAAGATTTTAGTTTGTTAAACTATATGTATATGAATATTCAACATTCTGTCTGTTTTTTTTCTGTGATATGGAAATAAGTAGATTTTTTACAAGCTATGTTTTATCCTTACCTGAGACAGACTCTTTATGTCTACTTTGCTCAGTCAGCAGGAGATAAAAGAAACAGCAGTGCTGACTGCGACATTTCTTTTTTTTACAAAGATTATTCCCAAAGCTTAAAATTATATACTTGCACTTTAGTGTTAAAGGCCTACATTCTAACTTTATTTTTAGTTTTAGTTGATGTACAGTTAGTACACCTCAGGAATTGTTGTACTAATATGTTTTAGGTCAGGACCAATGGGCACAGCACCCCCACCCTAACCAAAACAATTCCTATTAAGCTTGCTTTATGTAATTGTGTCATTTAGTGTTTGAATTATGAAAGGATAGCAACAGAGGGCTCTAAGCCCTTTTAATCTTTAAACAAGCACATTTCTATATATTTTTTTATTTGAATAGGAATTTCATGCATACAATACCAGAAGTTAACCTGTATGCTACAAAGTTATTCAATATATGTTTTTTTCTGTTTCACCTGCTTGATGCACAGCTCTGTGTACCAAAGAAAGACCGAATGCTAGTAAGAAATACGTGTGCTTTGCAGTGCTTTTTAAAATCTGTCTTGGAAGCATTTTTATTTATAATGTTAGGTGGGCTTTTAGAGTTCATTCTGTGAAACAACACTCTACAAATAGATGCAGAGTGTTGAAAATCTAGATTTAAAGTACATGTACATCTAAATTTCTGTGGAAGAGTAAAATCCTTTCTTGTTCATTTTTGCTGACTTTACTCTTGACCAACACATCATTTAGGGATATTTCGGGGATGCCTGGAATGTCTTTGATGCGCTGGTAGTCATTGGCAGCATAGTAGACATTGTTCTCAGTGAGATCGATGTAAGTAAGTTCAGTTACTGTTTGCTTTGACGCTTTTTGCCCTCTTTCTCCTTTGGTTCGCCTTTGTTCGCCTTTCGGACAGGTATCCATAGTAGAGCTATAACTTTTTCTTTTTAAATCTGATGCTTCCTAACACGTGATCTCTGTTTCTCTGCTTTTCTCCCCTGATTTTCCCATTTAAACCTTTTTTTTTTTTTTACTTCATTTTTATTTCAAACTCTTTTTCCAATCCCATTTGCTCAACTGCTTTCATTTTCTCCTGGTCACCGTCCTTCATTGCCCTTTTTACCCTTAAATGTTACTTCCAACAGCACTATTTTGCTGATGCTTGGAACACATTTGATGCCTTAATTGTTGTTGGTAGCGTCGTCGACATTGCTATCACTGAAGTTAACGTAAGTACTATTTTCCTCTGACTCTCAAGTTAAACTGAAACCTTAAAGAAAGCCAAATGGCCAATAGAAATATGTTAAATTTAGACAAATGCTTGTTTTAGCCTTTTCTTCTGAAATTAGAAATATGAATGTCAGTCACACAGTGTAAATTATAAAAAAATAAATCATTGTTAGTTTATCTTAAGGTGCCATTGGCTGTTTTGTAAGCTTCAGTTTGACTGTCAAATAAACTCTTATGATGCCTTGCAAAAGTGTTAGTACCCCTTGAATTTCATCATAACCCCCATCAATTATATAAAATTTTAATTTTGTGAGTTACACCAAAACTAACTAGTGCAAAATTGTGAAGTGGACAAAAAAAAAGGGGGAAATGATTTATGAATTGCTTTATATAAAAATATTTCAGTTAATTTTTATTCAGTCCCCTTATTAACTCTGAAAAATAATGAATTTTGCAATAGGCCCAATTATAAAGCGGCGAATACTGGGAATTGGAAAAAACTTTCACCTTTCTGATTTACATGGCAAATGTTTGGTGTGTTGTAAACACTGGAGATCATCCTGAACACACTTTCTCCACAGAGAAACATGATGATAGCAGAATCATGGTGTGGCACTACTTTTATTCAGCAGAAGAAGTGTGGTACATTAGTAGGAATATGAATGTAGATAAAGCCAGCGCTGTAATGGTAGAAAACCTGTTTTCTACCATTGATGTTTTTTATCTCAGCAAATCTAAACATACAGGCTCCAATGAGTTTAGAACAATGCACGTTCATTCTCAAGTAAGATTCGTTTTTACTTGAGATTTATACACTGTTTTGATTTGGTGTATAATTTAAAATCCACCAAAAATGCATTATTATCTTTATAATAATATTTATTTCCAGCCTAATAAATCGGAAAAAAGTTAAGGAGGTCTGAACACATATGCAAGGCAATATGTTTGTACTGAACAACATGTTTTATTGTGATTGAGGCTACATTTAATGACTGCATTTAAATGAACATGCTTATTTACCTCGGTGTGTCACAGAAGTTATTCAAAGTTAACTGATGTGACGCCTGTGTTCGGTTCAGAATTGAATGGTTTGTAATTTAGTAATCTAACTCTTATTTTTTCATTCACTTTTTTCCCATAGAAACTTGTAGAGGCAAGTATGGAAACAAAAATGTTGCTTGTGTGTAACTGATTGTTGATGACAACTTTATCTTTTGATCCCCTTTACACTTGGCTTATAATTAAATGACTGATTAGTTTGAAAGAAAGTTTATTTTTTAAACACTATACAACATTTTGAAGTGATTTTAAAAAGACTATGAATGACTTTATTTTTTTTGGATACAAAATACCTTTCTTTTTGAAAAGACTAGATGGACGTTGTTTGGGAATTCAGTTTAAGGCATTTTAAACTCAAAATGTTCCTAATAGTACTTAGAGACAATTTAAATGAAAAATAAATGCTTATAAAAGCGGTCCCCATTCATAAGGTGTAACACATCCTAAATAGTTAGGATCTGTTCATGTTGGGTTGAGTGGAGAGGTTTTCCGCAGGCTGTATCTTACTTGCAGTACAAAGCAGTCTGAAATTTAAGTAACTGTGGAAACAGTGATTATTTTATTTTATAGTAAAAACAAAAAGTCTGTCAAACTGGATCTGTTTCCACTGTTGAAACATAAGTTAATTTACAGGTAAACCAATGGTTTTTTGTAAATGCTAAACGTGTAAAATGAGTTGATTTTTTTTTTTTACCCCTCGTTATTTCAGAACCAACATAATACATGTATATGTGCATGCTAACAGACAAACATGGCAAGATAAGAAAGTGTCAAAGCAGCTTTAAGTTTGATGTCAAAAAGCACAGTAAGCACAAAAGTTGTTTCTATCTAAATAACAAAAAGACTTTGTAAAAAATATTAAAATAAATTAATTTTTAAGATAGTAATGAAGGATTCTTACACTGACATTATAAGGTTATTTAACAAGGCTCTTTGACTGATGTCCATGAGCAGCTGTTGATTGCAGTTAAGACACTGACTGCTGAGATATGCCCCACATAACCCACTTCTTTAATAGTCCAAAACAATCCCTTTCAAACTTTAACGACTTTGACCCTCTTTTTCTGTTTCCGAGTGCTCTCATATCTAAGCTGCAGTGCTGTTTTTCTGGAGTAACAATTAGCATTTATTTTTATGTTGCATGATTGTGTTAACAAGCACTAGCTTTGTTTAAAACAACAAATCCTTTTTTTCCACCATAGAGTTCTCTGTTTTATGCATGTGTGTAACATTTGTGCAGTGTTTCATCCAGCTGTGCGTACATGTAGGATTGAGGGTGTTGTGAATGTTGACAACATGCGATTGATTTAATCAGTGCTTTCATGTTATGGACGTGTATTTGTGTATAAGCTCCACGAGTGTCTTTAACTGAATGTGTCATTTAACATACATATGTGTAGACAGGCATATGATAACATGTGTGTTTGCCTTGTACATTTTCCATATTTTCAGCTTCCCTACTTGCATGAGTTAAACCCTATTATAAAAATGTTTGGCCATTATTTGCATGTGCAAGGGTTAGAAAATCCACTCATAACGTTTTTTTGTCGGCCTCTCATAGATGACAATTGGCCACACAGTCCCTACCCTTCCGGTCAGTGTTTTCCATAAAGCTTTGTGAATTGTGTCCTTTTTTTGCTTGCTGCACCCTTTTTCAATTTCTTTTTTGTCCTCCAGACAGAATGGCCCTGGAGTTAAAGCATATATATTCTACACAACATTAAGGAATAAATAAAACACGTTTTTCTTTCAAATTTATATTTAAAGCTGAGATATTTTTTTTATCAAGTCTTTTTTTTTACCTTAAAGTTGTGTGGAAAACTGTGGCTTTGCGTTCGGCTGATATTTATGGGAATGGATCAAGTCACGTAGGGACCTGGAAGAAATTAAATAGAAAATTAAATGAAAGCTTTTAGATTATTTTGCTATAAAAATACAAAATTATTAGATACGTTTGGCCTAGTAGTTGCACCTCTTTAACCCTTTGCTGTTAAAAATTGTCATTGCCAGCTGAGTCTGAGGTTCTTTGATGATTTTGTGTTTGTGTCTCTTTGAGTGACTGTCTCTGTGTTTTGTTCTGTCTCTCTGTAGTGAGCTCTTAAAGCTCTGAATGGAGCACATTTGTAGTGCAGGTGTGTAGACTCCAGTCAGGTGCATGAATTGTCCTACAGTAACTGTCTATATTTTCCTCTCTTCTATCTTTTCTCCTGTTTCATCATTTACAGATGCATTTTAATAAATAAGAGAAAATTATCAGTACAGACAATTTCCTCCAGTAATTTTGTTTAAAAGTAGATCTCACTATAGAGTAATTTGTCCAATATTTTACATTTGGCTAACAAAAAAAATATATTTTTAAACGTATGGAAATGTTATGGTATGGCCTAAATAATTCCTGGCAGATGTTCAGCAGACAACAAGAACAGCAAGCCACATTAAGAAGCTGACAGTTGATAGAGTGCTGTATCCAAGCATAATAATAAAAAAGTTAAGTGGAAGGAAAAGGTTTGGTTTTAGAAAACGTACAAAAAAGCAGAGATAACTGATAACTTAGCAAAGCCTATTTTTAGATTAAAGAAAATTTTGTGTTTCACTTGAAAGTCGAAAGACTAGAGTGGAGGAAAAGTGGAGGGACGCAGAATTCAAGTTGCTTTAGGTCCAATGTGAAGTTTCCACAGTCAGTGATGATTTGGTCTGTCATCGATACAAAGGCATTGAGCATTGTCAAGATAAACTGGAGAGCCAACAATCCAAATCTCAGCAGTGGTACATGTTGTTTGTCGCCTTGAGCTATTGATACAAAAGATCATGTACAAGAAGCCCAGTATTTCCTCCTTATACTGTAAAGCAAATGAGTATAGGCTTTTAATAACTAAAAATTACTAAGTTACACCCGTATCTTTTCTAACTTCTGTCCCAGCCTTTTTCTCGGTTACGGCCCTAGTTCTCCTTCTTTTTCTTCTCCTCCACTTCTCTTGTTTTCTCTCTTCCCTCTGCGTTGCTCATTTGCTTTTCTCTCCACCGGACTATGAGAACACCCTGCTGTGGCAGTTTAATTTCAGGGCACTACTGGTATGCATGGTTTGCTGCTTTGCTACAAGGTCACCACTAGCTAAAAATCCTCCGAATGTTTTGCGGGTGTGCGTGCAGTGCTACCCCGGGAATGTGGTGATGCCGAGCGCATGCTCCATTAACGCTGTGGCCAGGATTACCTAAAGAACCTCCTCGAGCTATTCTGAGATGTTTTTATTTTTACTTAAATCATCCCCACTGATTTCTGCAACTCATGCTGACGGTTTGTTAAGCTGGCGAACTGGAATGAAGCCATGTCTGTCTGGAGTATTTTTTTTGGTTGCTTTTTTTATTTTCAGTGCTGTGCATTAAAATATCACCTTCCTGGTATTTAAAAACGCTTTCTTTAGTTATAAAATTCCATTTCAGTTCAACCACATCATGTTGACTGACCAGAGTTGACTTGTACCTTGAAACTTTGTAAATGCTTGATCATAAGTGGCATATAGAACAGTGGTATCAAAATGTGATGCATGAATGGGTTTCAAATCTGTGTGAAAAAAAAGTGTGTATTAAATTTGATGGTGTTTATGCAGTGCTGTGCAAAAATCTGGAATAATTGCTAAGTCGTTATGACTTAACTTCTAAGGTACCAGATTTCTGGTTATCATTTACCCTTGATCAAAGTTTTTATGGGCTTGCAGAAAGTTTTTCATCAAGTTTTTTTCATTTTTATTTTTGCTCCTCTGTATATAATTTTATGATCATTACCTGACTATTTTTTAGGCCATTTAACTCATATAAGTAGTTCCGACATTAAAAGTGTTATTAACTCATATTATAAAGCCATTTAATTCATTAATTTATCTTGAGATTTGAGACTTTATTTTTTGGTAATTTTTGTGACAGTATAACCTAAATGAGTAGGTTGTATAAAACAGTCTACGAAAAGTAGCCTGGGCTTTATAAACCTGTTCTTTCTCTCTTTATTATCATCATAACCATTACCTGGCCTAACATCACAAGTACTAATTTATGTCCAGACTTTAGGTGCAATTGAAGGTAGAGTCTGAAACTTGTGTCACAATCTTTTAGGAACAAATAAAAACCTCTAAACCCCTTCAAGACTATGAAGTAATATTTAAATGTATTAATAGTTCTGCTTAGTTTTTTCTTCTTTACCAGAATGTGACTGGTATTGTCTCCTGCCTCAACATAGATTAGATGTTAAAATAAAATAATTGCACAAAGTTTAGATGACTTTGCATAGGCTGCAGGGTTAAGCAGTATTATTGTTTATAGCTTTATTTCGACAATCCCTTTGTTTTGTTTTATCTTAGTTTAAAGAGTTCAATTATCTAGTAATTGTACAATATGGTGTCATATACAAAAAATGAGAGAAAAAAACATGAAGAGTCTAAAGAAACATTTAAATACTTTCTCAAAGCCTGATGAACTATTGATGAGGAAGCAAATTCATCATACTCCAAGAATGCCTAACTTTTAAATAAAAAGCATTTTGAAACTCTTTAACAAAACTTTTATACATTTATTGATAATTTACATTAAATTAGTTACTAAACTGAGTCACACTGTTTAATTTGTGCCTGCACTAATACATTACGCTCAAATTGGAAGGTTTTTTTGTCTGGTAAGGTATGTTTTTTTTTAAGTTAATTTGTCAGAATCGGAAACCTACAGGGTTTTTGACGAAATACAGTACAAAAAAAGCAGCTTTATCACATCATCAAGTCACAATATTTATGTGAGTTAGTACACTTGTCATGAGCATCGTTTAAATTTCACCAGACATCTCACCATGATATCCATTTAGTACCATGAGTCCTGACCGCTACACTGGGGGTTGTGATAAAGTTGTATGCCAGTCCTACATGTCGATAAGTCTTTTATTGTTTGTCACTCCAATGTCTTAGTGTTAAGTCCTGCATAATGTTAAGCTGACATCTTGTTTTGTGGAGTGTGTAGTATAGCCATATTTTTTTGTTGAGATAATGCCTGCCAGTCAACAGTTTTTATAAATAAATACATGTCTGTCCTTGTCCAGCATAATATTTAAGACATGTCTGTCCTGTCGGATGAAGAGAGTAGTGACTTTGTTGTGTGTCATTCTTCTAACTGACATTTGCTGGCGTTTTGTGACAATAACCTCACATGTAACATGTTTGACCCCATATATGTGAGACATGCAGGCTCTGTCTAAGTCATTAATACAGCTCTTTGATTTTAAAGCCAACGGAGACTCCTCAGGTGGATGAGATGGGGGTAAGATGCTTTGCCCCCCATGTCAGGGCCATCTCATATTTGGATTTACATTTATTTTTTTATTCTGTCTTTTCATCTTCTTTTATTGGTTGCGGATTTCAGCTTCATTTATCTTGTCATTTACGTTGTTTTTCCTATACTTTTCTCGCTTCTGTTTTGTTGGTCCGTTTACTTATCTCCTCAGAACATTTTCTTTTCATTATTCCTAAATGTTTGGAGTTATTTGGAGGAAGGAATGTCACTCAAACGTGACACTTGCCTCCTGCCGAGTGGGGGTGGCATTGAGCCCCTCTTCACGTTTGTAATGTTGACACGGCTACATGGTCTCTGCCTCCGTTCTGTCGGCGGGTCGGAACCCATGGATGACCCTCTGGGATCAGGTCACCCAGCTGTGACCTGTGAATCTCTCGGTCAACCCGCTTGGGTTGGTCCCACTGTGACTCTGCATGCAGTGACTCTGGACTGAGGGCGCTATGCTTGAATAGACATGTCCTGTCAAGTATGGCAAGGGTTTTTCTCCAGCATGCCTGGCTCCTTGATTACTCCCCCTTTTTTAGGTCTGTACAGGAACAGAGAACATGACCGTGCTTTGAATACAGACCTGCAGAGACATATCGGCTGCAGCCCCACTGCATTCCAAACCTTATTCAAATTTGACCAATTTCTCACTGGTTCTTTGGTCCTATTTCAGAGTTAGTTACGAATGGAAATAAAAGTGCAGTGCTGCTTTGTTAGCCCATATATTACTGGTTTGAAGGTCTCACCTCATCCAGCAAAGCACAGTCAAAAACTCTTTTCTTTCACTCCAAGCACTGCTGTTGTCGTAAGTTTTGAAAATGCATTTTATTCTACAGAACACGGAGGACAGTGCTCGGATCTCTATCACCTTCTTCCGCCTTTTTCGAGTCATGCGGTTGGTCAAACTCCTCAGCAGAGGAGAGGGCATTCGCACGTTGCTGTGGACTTTTATTAAGTCCTTTCAGGTGAGGTGGGGTAATTATAAGTTAATGCTGGCTAAAGTTGACCATTAACAGTTTTCTTTTTGCTTTTTTAGGCTTTGCCATATGTTGCTCTTTTGATAGCCATGTTGTTTTTCATCTACGCCGTCATTGGGATGCAGGTGGGTATGGTGCCGGGCAGCCATTTTTCTTTACCTTATTTTTTTCCCTCATAAACTTTGTATTGTTGGGATTTGGTTGGGATAGACCAACACAAAACTGTGAAAGTTTAGGAAAAAGTAAAACAGGTTTCAACTTTCTTTAAATAATGTTTTGTTTGTATCTGTATGAATTTTGCTGGATATTTATTAACATTAGTACGTTGGATAGAACTTATTATTGAGCAGTGGTTTTTAGTTTTTTCCACAAATTCTCCATTGGATTTAAATCTGGAATGCGTGTGCCATTATGTAAACTAATATATTTCTACTTAGATTTAGCCTTTTTCTCATTCTGTTGGAACATTAACTTCCAACAAAGTCTCATGTCTTTTACTATTTCTAGCAGGTTTTCTTTAAAAAATGCCATACTGTATGTTTAGCTTAATCCATTTTTTGCTACCTTATCTTCTCTGAAGAAAAGCATATTTTCAGATATGATTGAGATTGTGTGTTTAGGGTAGCCTGCAGCATTACTTTTGGACCACATATAGTGTCTTGCTATTTGGCCAAACAATTGGGCAATTTCGCTCTGGTTGTACTCAAAATAAGCCTGTGTTTGTCCATCTTTCAGTTTAAGTGGATGACCAGGTCTTTTCAGGGTTGCAGTTGTACTATACTCTTTCAGTTTGCAAATTATGTATTGAACAGTTCTTAGAGGATATTTTGTAAAGGTATCAGCATAAAAGGAACTTAAAAAAATTGGGTACTTTATGTTTAGATGATCAAAATGTACACCTTTTTGTTTTGGTGTTTCACATGAAATCCCAATGAAATGCATTGCAATATCTTTTGTAGCTTTGTTATATGTGGAATGGTTCAACAGAGATGAATAATTTTTTCAAAATACTATGGCTCAATGTGTCACAGTCAATGTAGGTATAGTTTAATTCTCGATAAATTGTCTTTTCTTAGGTTTTTGGGAAAATTGCCATGGTCGACGGCACTCAAATCAACAGAAACAACAACTTCCAGACCTTCCCCCAGGCTGTGCTCCTTCTTTTTAGGTGTGTTATCAAAAGCCTTTAGAAAATTAACTTTAGTTTTTAAACTTTTTGGTGACTAACGGATGTAACAGATGTATCTGTTTTGTCTTTTTACCCTCCAGATGTGCCACTGGTGAGTCGTGGCAGGACATAATGTTGGCCTGTATGCCTGGGAAACTGTGTGACCCAGAGTCTGACTACAACCCTGGGGAGGAGATGACGTGTGGCAGTGGATTTGCAATAATTTATTTCATTACCTTCTACATGCTCTGTGCTTTCTTGGTATGTACGTTTTGCCATCTGTCCTTTACAAACGTATTTAAGGCAGGAGGGCATAGAAACCTAAACATGAATAAAAACACACAGACAACTAAAGTTTACAATTACTAAGCTCTTAAGGGGAAACGTTTGCATAAGACTTTGCTCTAAGCTCTCCTGGTTTACAAGGTGTAAAAAATGAATCTTATGACGCTAAGGTTAGCTGCACTCAGAGAAAATGTATTATGTTTTTAATGCATCGCAATCAATTTTAATTTGAAATAAACCTGGGTTGTCTGGCTCCTCAAGTCAGATTTAAAACTTTAATATTGATTCCAATAAATGATTTATTTTAACAATAAACTAGGGCTTTTTATGTCCCAGTTTTTTCTAGTTTGTGTCTAGATATAAACCTTCTAACAAAGACGATGTAGACATACTTTTATCTTTCACATTAAGATACAGTCAAGCTTCTCTGTTACAAAAACGTTTTTTTTTATCCATACAGATCATCAATTTGTTTGTGGCTGTCATTATGGATAATTTTGACTATTTGACACGTGATTGGTCAATTCTTGGTCCTCACCACCTGGATGAATTTAAGAGAATTTGGTCAGAGTATGATCCTGATGCAAAGTATGTTTTGTTTGTTTGGTAAAATCATTGTTATGTCAAACTTTGCTCATTACCTTATTGACATGCTGATTCTTCATGTGTAGAGGAAGAATCAAACATCTTGATGTGGTGACCCTGCTTCGTCGTATCCAGCCACCACTTGGTTTTGGTAAACTATGTCCTCACAGAGTGGCCTGCAAGGTTCCTTTTTCTCTTTCTATTCATTAATGTCACCAAGACACAATATTATATGTTTACCATTTTTAAAAATATTTTTTTTCTATCTGTTTTACTTTTTCAGAGGCTGGTAGCCATGAACATGCCTCTTAACAGTGATGGGACAGTCATGTTTAATGCTACATTGTTTGCCTTGGTGCGCACGGCTCTGAAAATAAAAACTGAAGGTATAAACTTAGCTTGAATCTTTTTGTACACTGAAAGTTTGGGTGGTAATCAGGGACGTGCAGAGGGGACTTGAGCACCTGCCCTTTCCCCCTTGATGCCCAAAGTGCCCTCTTGCCCGTTTTGTTGTTTTAGAGTGTGTGTGTGTGTGTGTGTGTGTGTGTGTGTGTGTGTGTGTGTGTGTGTGTGTGTGTGTGTGT